>APFE031490473.1:95357-147633 GCA_000404065.3 Pinus taeda
AACAAGTCCTCCAACTCTTAAAGGATAACCTCGTGTTGGCACAAAATAGAATGAAACAACATGCATATCAACATCGCAACGAAAGAAGTTTTAATGTAGGTGATTAGGTATTCCTATGGCTACAACCATACAAGCAAATGTCCCTCAAGCAAGATAAGAAGGATAATAAATTATCACCAAAGTATTATGGTCCATACAAGGTATTGTAAAAGATTGGTACTATGGCATAGAAATTGGAGCTTCCTGCAGCTTCTTGATTGCACCAAGTTCTCCATGTTTCATGTTTAAAGAAGGTTATAAGTGACAAGCTCCCAGTTCAAACAATATTGCTAGAACTTGATGAGGAAGGAAAAATTACATTGGAACCAGAAGCAGTCATAGAAACAAGAATTCGATAGCTACGAAATCAATCAATTTCAGAGTATCTTATCAAGTGGAAGAACTTATGCACTGAAGATTTCACATGGGAGGATGAGAATTTTATACAGAACTATCCGAAACTACTCAAGCGTTGAGGACAACACTTTTTTGAAGGAGAGGGGCATGTTGGGTCCCTATAATACTAGTGATTACCCCATTACTATTGTAATTGTACCCTTTGTTAATATTGTTGTGCCCCTATTATCCCCATATTGTTATTTTTGTGGCTTTATATTATTATTGTTAGGTTGGATGGGTTATATTGTGACTCCTTAGACTCCTATATATAGAAAGGAGGTTTTGTCATTTGTATCATCGAAGAATTGTTCATTTATGTAATGTAAAGGAGGTTTCCCCCTCGAAGAGGCTGAATTCTAAGGTGTTGATCTGTCTTTTCTATCTTTTCTTGAGTTGGTTTCATAACAAAATATCACTGAGCACTTGTCCTATCAAGCTCGTTAACTCCAAAAGTGACTAGAGTCGCCTTTTTCCCTTTCCTCGATTCTTAAAATATGAAAAGGCAATAAAAAAATTCAGTGCCTTAAAATTAACTACCCACGAAATATTCCTCGTTAAAGTTATCTTCCTTAGTGATTCTTTAGTGTGATTTCCAATGGCAACATTTCCAGAGTCTAGTACTCAAGGATTTCCATCGGATTGGAATCCGGGTCCTTTTACTTATTTTTGAAATGATGGCGCTCCTTATATGGCAACGTTGTCGCTCCTTAGGTTAACCATTGGTTTACCTATCTGGTTATTTTTGACCTTGGTGGTCCCAAGTGTCCCAACTCTTGTCCAGACATCACCTTCATTTGAACAACACCATGTTGGTTCTAAGGTTGACCTCTCACCTTCTTCCCCTATTTGTTCACCTTCCTCTCCTACTTCTCTTGGTGAAAGTTTGAAATCTAGTAACCGGGAGGCTAAGAAGAATAAGAAGAAGAGAAAGAAGAAGAAGTCAAATAAGTGAGAGGCAAACCGTGTAGTTATTACTCCAAATGCACCTCCTGTAGACAAACCTTTTGATCCTCTATAGAAGGTCAGATTCCCTTGCGAGATGTGTAAGGGTGACCATCTCCTTTGAAACTATCTTGACATTCCCAGAGTCTTAGAGGTATGGTCTCAAGATCAGGATCGACCATCCCCATTGAGCTCTGGAGATCATGTCGATGCTATACCCTCAGCTAGCAATGGTAAGAAGAAGAGAAAAATTAAATCCCCTATAGGTTATGTGAAGGGGAGCATCTTCTTCACCTTTGTCCTCTTATGGATAAAGCTTCCAAAGTTTTGGAAAACCCTACAGCTCCTCAACCCCAACTTCCTATTGGTTATCAGATGCTTCCTTCTAACCATATGCTAGTTGGCAAAGAGATTGACTTGGATTCATCTCTTACCCATCCTAATATTGGGCATGGAATCCCCCCAAGGCATGTTTTAGGGCTTGAAGCCCAATTTTTGACCCGATATTGTTGTAAATACCTCACAAAATGCGGGCGCAGAGCAGAAAATGTATGATGGAGTCACAGGGTTGTCCACCATAGTCTTGTCATGTAATGTTGGCCTACCCATGGTCCATAGACCATATGATTGTATAAATAGAGCGAGGCTCTAACTGTAAAAGAAAACAACAAAGGAAGAAGGAAGTAAGAGGCAAGGATAAAGTCTAAGTGACTAAGTGTGTCTTCGGTCATAGGATAGGAAAAGGTTCTCCAGCTGAGTGCGTAGAGGCCTAGTAGTCCGCAACTAAGGGCGCGAACCCCTACAGCTGAATGCGCAAGGCGGAGTCAAGTCTGTAACAGAGGAAGAGATTAATAAAGAAAGGTTTTGTTACCAATTTGTGTATCTATTCTTAGATTAATGCATGGTTGATGTAAATTGCAAGTATATTGTATGAATGATTTATATTGCTAAATATAACTTAACGCATACAAATAAGATGAGTTAATCAACTAATAATGGAATACTAGTAAGGACTTGGGTAAAAATAGATTTTTTCCCTCGAGTAGGGCTGCGGGAAGGTAGCAGTTTTGGCTACGAGTTACGAGATAGTGTGCGTAGTGATGTGCATGTAGGGTCAAACCACGGACCACTTGAACTCATCAGAAATATCTAGGGTGCAGAAACCTAGTTCGAGCACCCTCCCATACTACTTTGAGTGAGACCTCAGTCCATGCTTCAAGGAATGTTGCCGAAAGGGCTAGTAGTACCAGGATTTGTTTGGCTAAATTAGCTCTAAACCTAGGTCAGGCCCCAATAAGCCAACAAATGGTTTTTTTGCTGGGACCAGAATTTGTAAAAGAGATGTTTGATGTTGTGTCATTGGAATTCGACAAAAAAGAAATTGAAGGGTGCTTGGATAGAAAGATTCACGAGTTTGCGGTGCAAGAAAATTGGAATCCATGAGTATCAAAGGAACAGTGGTTAGAGCGCTACTTATATACAGAAATCCACAAAATTTTCTTTTCATCCTTCCCCTTTGAGTTGTATGAGTGGATCAGGAAGCTAATAGACATTCAGGGAAGGTGTAGGCTCAATAGACCTATTGTGTGGACTCTAGAGTTGGTGCACAGACTAGAAGCATCAGAACATAAGATCATGCACATTGTGGACCATTGGCTCGACCGAATTATAGGAGGGTTTATGACCGAGTTCATGGTAGATACGCCGGTCAGCTACACCGAGGCGGAATGATGCTTCCTCAAAGAACAGTGAGGTAAGCACATTAAATCTTTGAACACTTGGATTAAAATACTACTGTGTGAAAATCGGGTTATGCGAATAAATTTATGTTTGGAGCTACGCAAAGTGGGAGGATCTACAAAAATGAAAATAACAAATAATTAGAGGCTAGTCCCTTGATTTCACCTCTATGGGAGAGTGAGGAGGAGCTCACAATGTTTCACCAAGGAGTGTAATCAATACGATAAGGCAGTGAATTCCACGCATTCCACCCCCACCTACACCACCACTGGTTTCACCATCTTCACCCCCATCTTCGCCCACACCACATCTGCCACCACCATAGTTCAATATGGAAAGTGCAATAAAATTGCCAATGTTCAAAGGAGTAGGGAATGAAGATCCAGACCAATTTTTTTTCATGGTAAAGGCTATATGGGAAGCACAAGGAGTCACGTTTGACAATGTAAAAAAGTCAACACTAGTGTGCACATTACAAGATTGTGCACTAACGTGGTACATTAAGCATTCCAATGACAATCCAAACACAGGGATCATTGATATCCAAGCTGCACTAAACAGAGAATTTAGCAGGCCAAAATCAGAAACCCAGTCAATTACAGGCAAGACCCCCTAGGAGCTAGATCAAAGATTGAGGTGTATGATTTGTGAATCCAACATGACCTTGACGGATGGACAACATCATGCATGGTTTGTAGCATCACTAATGCCACATCTAAGGACCGTTTTGTCACAACATAAGCTATCAAATCAGGCTGAGGCTTTGGAGATCACAATGAGACTGCATGAGACCCCAATATAAGGTCCTAATTTAGGAGTCCAATAGATCCACGTACAGTTGAAGAACTTGTGCCTTGAGATGCAAAGCCTGAAACAAGATTGGACAGCTCACCCAGAAGCACATGAAGAGATATGGTGCATAAAGGGCAAAGGCAAAGGACATGACAAGGACCATTGTCCAGTCTTCGCGAACTACCAAGGGGGTGGAGGGCCAATGCCATTGAGACCAAAGGCACAAGTAGTACCGAGCACGATGCCTACATTATGGTGTGTAATTTGTCAAATAGAAGGGAAGCACGCCACAAATAACTTCCATCTATTACATAAGTATACACAGACGTCCCAATAGTTATTCTATAATTTCTGTAGGTCAGTAGGCCATGATTAGCGTACCTGTAGAAGCTATGAATTGATGATGGATCAGACTCCTACCTTAGAGTTCAGACTAAAACGCGAGCCCTCAATCAAAATGCAGGGATAGTGCACACCGGATTTCAGGGGCGTAGACGAGGCTGAGGTGGAATTGGACCAGGAAGGGGTCATGGATAGTAGATTTGTTACAATTGCGAAGGGCCAGGGAATTATGCCCACGATTTTACAAATCCAATGAAGAATCACGTTTATATTGTACCCATTTTAATCATGAGACAGCAGACTGATCCACACTGATAGTGAGGTTTCATGGTAAAGGGACACTCCAACCTCCCCCGATGCAAAACCTATAAATGATGAGGTCTGAGCCACACGAGGAGGACCTGAATGTAAACATCGTGCTCTGGAGTGGTATCATGATAGGAGATGACAAGGGCAAGTAGCCCGAAGAGAGTTCTTGGGTTTACAAGGCTCCAACAAAGGAACAAGAGTTCGATTTGGAGTGTGCGAAGGAGACATTCATGGAAGCTAAGAAGAGCTTCACGGAGGCCTCCACTTCAGGTAGTAAAGACCAACTAGAACCAGAGATGGATCCATCAATGTTCACTACCTTTATGGAGACATGTATGAATTTGTTGCATGATAGCAAAGTGGTGAAGGGGCTGCAAGAACTCATCAATAGATGTGTGGGACTTGGAGAACCATGTGTAGTCTGGAAGCTCGGGAAGCACACAATGCAAAAAGAAAGGGAAATGAGATTAACTGCACAAATTAGGGAATATGAAATGGATCAAGTAATTTTGGATCTAGGATCGGACGTGAACGTTATGCCAAATAAGACATTGGAGTGCATGGGGAAGCCTGCGTTGTAATGGTCTCCTATTTAATTGTGAATGGCGAACAAAAAAAAAATCCTACCGATGGGAAGATTGTATGGAATAACGGTAGATATTGAAGGTGTGAGTGCGCTTGTAGATTTCAAGGTGATAGAGGTTGTTGATGAAAACAATCCTTATCCCACACTATTGGGAATAGATTGGGCCACTGATATGAATGGAGTGATAAATCTAAAGAAGCACAAGATGATTTTTGAGAAAAATTCACTACGTGTAGTGGTACCCCTAGAACCTATGGAGGGATTGCGCTACACAGAGCCTGTGCACGACTGTGATAGCGATGATGATCTAGACTATATCTACAAGATAACCACATGAGAATGGGATTGGGTGAATCAAATAGTGAACGACAAGATTTCGTTGAAGCATGAAAGCTCATGCACCTTAGATTCAGATGAGGAAATAGAGAGATGGTAGAATCAGTTACATGAGGTAACCACGCTCAACTACAACATGATGATAAGGTCACCATGCTATGTAGAAACAGAGCTAATAGATCTGCCTATGTATGACAGATTGATCGCAGTAGATGATTTCCTAAATAAATTTGAAAGATAGGTACCAGAACAAAAGCATTTCGATGCTATGAAATGGGCACTACGCGCTACACCCAGAAGGTGGTGGGGTACACATCAACATAATTTTGAGGATTGGCGGGAATGCAGAAGGATGATACACCTATGGTTTGGGAAACCTTAGATGTGGCTAATAGACATGTATGATGTATGGGGTGATCCATGTGCATAGCTCGTAAAATGGACCAAGGTCTATAGGGAAGAGCCACAACCTGAGTGGTTGCATCTATTCTATCATAATATGGATATCATACCCATGAACTGGTATACTGAAATGGAGGTTCGCCATGGCACAAGTGAATGGGATATCTCGCGCGAAGGATTCCTATTAAGCTTCACATTTGAGGATTGTTGGTTGGATACTGTTGATGATGTGCTACAAGCAGTAAAAGCATCTATCTTAAAAATACCCTAGGAAACAATGGAAGTGCTTTAGCTGGAATGGGCGACCCAGCTGAACTGCGCGTTGGAGAGTTACAATGTAAATATTGAGGATGATGATGAGGATCCATGAAAAATCAACATTCTAGAGACTGAAGGCTATCACGAGGTTCAAGGACCATTGATCAAAGATCCTAACATCACCGTGCTGTTAAAAACAAAGAAGGTAAACATTGGGATGGAGACTGAACCAAAATAAACAACACTCGATGATTATTGGGATGATGCCATAGTGGATAAGGTCACTAAATTACTCTACAAGTACCAAGACTTATTCCCGCCTAAGATTACGGACTTAAAAGGGATCGTTGGTGACTTAGGGATAATGAAGTTCACCTTAAAACATGACATGAAGCCAGTTAAGTAGAGGCCTTACCACTTTAATCTGAAGTATAAGGAGAAGGTCTGCGCAGAACTAGACAAAATGCTCACAGCTGGAATTATTGAACCAATGGAAGAATCCAATTTGGTGAGCCCTATGGTAGTACAGGAGAAAAAGAAGAAGGGAAAGATACAAATATGCATGGATCTCAGGAAGTTTAATGAAACCTATGTACATGACCCATTCCTGACACCATTCACAAATGAAGTATTGGAAAATGTTGGCAGACAAGAAACATACTCTTTCACGGATGGGTTCTTAGGGTACCACCAGATTAAAATCGTGTCGAAAGTTAGGAGCAAGACAACCTTTGCAACATAATGGGGCTACTTTGAATAGACCATTATGCTATTTGGGTTGAAGAACACGCCAGGCACCTTTTTGGGCATTGTTGTTGCCACATTCAAAGAATACATCGACAAGTTTGTATAGGTCTATTTGGATGATTAGACTGTCTTTGGATTAGTCAAGCACCATGTAGCAAGCTTACGCTTCATGCTAGATACTTATCGATGAAACCATATTGTGTTGAACCTTAAGAAGTGCACATTCTTGGTTCCCTTTGGGAACCTGTTGGGCCATGTGGTCTGCAAACAACGAATGATGGTGGAACCTGTGAATATTATAGTGATTCTAAATTTGGAAGCACCACAAAGTATTAAATAGCTGCGCACTACCTTGGGACACACAAGGTATTATATGAAGTTCATCAAAATCTATAACCAAATCACCATGCTGATGGAGAAACTATTGCAAAAAGATGTCACATTTTGCTGGAATGATGATTGCATGAAGAGCCTGGATGTCCTAAAGGGGAAATTGGCCTCTGCTCCAATCCTAGTCTTCCCAAAATGGGATGTGGAGTTTCATGGCCATGTTTATATGTCGTGTATTATGCCGGGAGTAGTGCTCACACAAGAAGGTGGAGAAGGCTTGGATCACCCTATTGTGTTTGCAAGTCATAGATTGTCCAAAGCCAAGAATAACTATTACACAATCGAGCACAAGGTGTTGGAGATGGTGTATGTGCTCCAAAAATACCAACACTTTTTGCTAGGAGGACATTTCAAAATGTATACAGACCATTCGGCTCTAAAGTACTTGGTCAATAAGCCTGTGTTGGAGGGGCAGATATGTAGATGGCCCTTATTGTCCAAGAATATGACTTCGAGGTCTTGGTAAAACTTGGATGTCCGAATGCGGGACCGGATCACTTGTTGCGTATTGAGAGTGTCGAGGAACCTACTAGTTTGGAGGAAGGATTACCTGATGCATAGCTCTTTGTTGTATGCATCGTGGATGAGAAATTTGAAGATATAATCCACTTTCTAACAATAGGGACCGCGTCAAAGGAACACTCCATCTAGCAAAAGAAGGAATTCATGGTGCACGTAGCTAACTTTTCTATCATCATGGGGCACCTCTATAAAATGGGAAATGATGAGATATTGAGAAGGTACGTACTTGAATTTGAACGATGTCAGATCCTCATGGAAGAACATGGGGGTGTTGTAGGAGGACATTATGCAAGACCAACGACCACACAAAAGATTCTTCGTAAAAGGTTGTGGCGGCCAACCATTCACTAGGATTCAAAAGCACACTATAAGGCCTGCAATATATATCAAAGAACTAGAAAACCATCATGGACAGACGAGATGCCGTTGAATCCACAAATGAAATTGCAGCCATTCGAGAAATGGACGATCGACTTTATGGGACCCATCAAACCTCAGAGAAAAATGGGCACGCGCTACATCATCATTGCGATGGAGTACCTGATACAATGGGTGGAAGAGGAGCCAGTCAAAGACTACATAGCCGCTACAGCTGCGAAGTTTTTATTTGAACACGTGTTGACCTGATTTGGATGTCCAAAGATCTTAATGAGTGACCGCAGTACACATTTCATGAATGAAATCATCAGCACGCTCACCAAAGAGTTCCAGATGTATCATCAAAAAAGAACACCGTATCACCCACAAGCCAATGGGACAGTAGAAGCATTCAACAAAATTCTAGAGACTATGCTAACCAAAGGGTGCAACACATAGCAGAATGATTGGGACTTGTGTGTACCTGTAGTACTATGGGCTTATAGGATAATGTGCAAGAAACTGATGGGACAAACACCTTTCCGGTTAGTTTACAGCATGGAAGCTGTCATGCCAATGGAGTATATTATACCTAGTCTATGAATAGCTGCACTCACAGGAATGATGGACTACGAAGCTCTGGAAGAAAGTCTCGAACAATTGGAAGAATTTGAGGAAGAATGTTTCTTGGCTAGTTTTCATCAGCAGGTACAAAAGCAGCATGAAAAGGCCTGACACAATTGCCATATTAAGTTGTGCACCTTCAAGGTAAATGATTTAATGCTGATGTATGATAGTAAGTTTGAAACATTCCTGGGAAAGTTCAAAATGCATTGGTTGGGACCATATATGGTTAAGGAGGTCAGAGACAAAGTTGCAGTACAACTGGTCAAACTAAATGGAGAACCTTTCCCAGGCAAGGTGAATAGTAGTCGCTTGAAGCCCTATATGGGTGGGCCAGCTATCTAACTAGCGGGTTGAAGCATAGCCTTCGTGCTCCAAGGAACTGGACAAAGCTGTGGGACTATAAATATATGTAGTAGATACTGATATAGATGTAGGGAAATAGTTGAGACATAGAGGTATCAGAATAGCGGATGCAACAAATTCAACAAGCAGCAACTTCGTGCGCTACAGACCTCAATACAATTCATGAACAGTTGGAGGGACTCTATGCCAAGATTGTTGAACCAACAGAGTGACTCAAGGGCAAGTCACGATGTTTGTGTTGGGGGCCTGTTGGGCATGGAATCCACCCAACGCATATTTTGGGGCTCAAAGCCCAAGTTTTGACTCGATATTGTTGTAAAGACCCCGCGAATTGTGGGCACAGAATGCGAAATGTATGATGGAGTACAGGGTTGTCCACTCTAGTCTTGTAATGTAATGACGGCCTACCCATGGTCCATGGACCATGGGATTGTATAAATAGATCAAGGCTCTAAGTGTAAAAGAAAAAAACGAAGGAAGAAGGAAGCAAGAGGTGAGGATAGAGTCTAAGTGACTAAGTGTGTCTTGCATCGTAGGATAGGAAAAGGCTTTGCAGCTGAGTGTGTAGAGGCCTAGTAGTCCGTAGTTGAGTGCATAGACCCCTGTAGCTAAGTGTGTAGGGTGGAGTTGAGTCTGTAACTAAAGAAGAGATTAATTAAGAAAGGTCTTGTTACCAGTTCATGTATCTGTTCATGGATTAATGCATGGTTGATATAATTTGCAAATATATTGTTTATTTACTGCGCGCACATGTATGAACGATTTATATTTCTAAATATAACTTAATGCATACAAATAAGCAAAGTTAATCAACTAAAAGTGGAATACTAGTAAGGACTTGGGTAATAACAACATTCAACCCTTAAGTAGGGCTACGCAAAGGCATCAGTTTTGGCTGTGAGGTATAGGACAGTGCACATAATGACATGTGCATAGGGTCAAAATGCAAACCACTTGAACTCATCAGACATCTCCATAGTGCAAAAACCTGGTTCTAGCACCCTCCCATACTACTTCGGGTGAAACCTCAATTTGGGCTTCATAGAATGTTGCCGAAAGGGCTAGTAGTAACGAGATTTGTTTGGCTAAATCAACTCTAAACCTGGGTTAGGCCCCAATAAGCTAACACCTACTCTTCCTAAGCATGACTCTCTTCTGTTTGATCCTAACCAACCATTGGTGTTTATGGAAAACTAGTGTCTTGTTGAATGACTAGCCCTCCAGGTTTGGTAGCTACCCTAGAAACAACAGTTTAAAGAAATTCAACAATTTCTTCTATGTGTAACAGATAAGAGAAAGATAATGGAATGAACTTGGATCTTCCATTTAATCCCTTTCTTGATCTCTCTCCCCTTTGACAGAGCCTGCAACTCCTCCCTGTACTTAACACACTTGGAGAGAACCTACATAAGTACAGCAACAAAGAACCATCAAAGCATCATGATCTATTACAACATAAACATTACAAAATCAGATATATAATGAACAAATGATAGTATTCACAAATGGTAACATTCACAATTGCACAATCATATGGAGGAAAACTTGAGGAACTTTATTAATAGAAGGGAGAATTACAACCCAGTTGTCTGATCCAACATCATCCTCCCAAATTCAATCCTTCTTCACCTCATGAAATGGCAAGATCACACCAACAATACAATGCTCTTTCCTCAATTACAAACTATCAGCACTTCCTTGCAATTCACAATATTCTAGCCTCTAGATTTCTTAGACGAGGGATCCATTTATAGATGTGTGCAAGGGTGTGAGTCATCCATGGGGTTTGATTAGTGTCATTCCACTTGTTACAATTGGTTCCACTCGGAGGTTTCTTATATCTCTTACTCATCCCTGGGCAACTTTAGAGAGGCAAGTGGCATAGGAGAAGTTTCTAGAAGATTCCATGAGAAACCACCTAGCAAACTGTCTCAGACATTTTTCCATCCTCACCAATCATACCCTATAGAAGGCCTAACTAGTATGCATCGCATCCTGGTAGTGTACCACTCAGTATGCATCGCACTTTGCTAGTGGAGCAGTCAGTATGGTTCAATTTAGTCCAATTCTATACTATTTCTCATGTGGAACTTTTGGTTAATGATGTAATCAGATGACTATGTTCTTTTAGGGTATGAAACAACTCTTTTAGGGGTTGATGAGCCCTAGCTTATCGACATATAATTTTGGGGTTGATGTTCCCAAATATTTCTATAACAATTGGTCAAGAAAGAGTGTCAACTTGGCTCTGCCTTCAATTGTTCACTATGTTCCCAAAGAGAGTAGTGATTCTCATACTTCTCATTTTCTTTTCATCTCCTTATATTCTCATGAATCGAAAAGTGACCCTCCCATCCGAGTTTTTCATGAGAGTCCTTCTCCTTCTCCTATAGGGCATGGGGGAAATCATATGATACCCCCACCAAGTAGTTCTATCATTTCTTTTGATTGGAGTCAATTGACTACTTTTTTCCTCCCATCTTATGTGCCTTTCCATATCACAGTACAAGCCTATAATATGGTAGTTCATGTAATTATATTAGATGAAGGCACATTTATTAGCATCATGTCTTCTACTTCTTGGCATTTCGGTTCCCCACAGCTTGTGCATGTCACCTAGAATTTGTTGGCTTTCAATAGAGGATCTAATCAACCGTTAGGGATCCTTCCAAAGTTTCCTATTACTTTGGTATGAAAGACCGTCTATATAGATGTGATGGTAGTCCAAGGTCCCTTAGATTTCATTCTTCTCCTTGGATGCAACTATGTTTATTTCATGGGACTCTTTTTTCTTCTCTTTTTCATGTGCAAGAAGGAAGAATAGTGACCATTGATTAATTATCATTCATTGGTCACTAGGTGCCTCCTATGCAACCAACATCCCCTATTGGCTCTTGTTTGCAAGAAGTACCCTTCCTGCCATAAGTCAATTATGTGGCTACCCATTCCATCTCCACGTCTGCTAATGATCACACAGGTGGTATAATACATTATGTACTAGGGGCATTGGAATGCGATCTGTCAATGGTACTAGTTGACATGTTTTCTCCCAAAGTGTAGTTCTCCCATCTAGTGAGGACCTCTTGGGAGCCATGTTCTCATATGGTCCATGAACAAAATCTTGGAGTAGAGTTTCTTGTCTTGTGTCAAGCTCCTTAAAAAATGAAACAAGGGTTGGAATAGAGTTTCTTATCTTGCATCAAGATCCTTAAAAAATGAAACAAGGGTTGGAGTAAAGTTTCTTGTCTTGTGTCAAGATCCTTAAAAAATGAAACAAGGGTTGGAGTAGAGTTTCTTGTGTTGTGTCAAGCTCATTGAAGAATCAAACAAGGGGTGTGAGCATAGTTCCTTGTTTTGTGTCAAGATCATTAAAAAATGAATCAAGGAGCGCAAGGATACTGTGTCAACCTCGTTCAAAAATGAAACAACTCCCTTTTCGAAATCAAGTCTTTGATTAAGATCTCGTAAAATCCCATTTGAGTCTTTCTTGGATCTTGAGAGTGAACCTTCATTCCATCCACGTCCCTGAATGAAATGAAGCTTGGGGGGAATGTACCTCAAACTGAGTCATTATGCTAGGGGCTTGAAAGCTTATTGCGAGCATAGTGTTTTGTTTCAAGCCTATGAAAAAATGAAACCAAGCTCAAGCATAGTTTCTCATTTCAAGCTTGTGTAAAACTGAAACCGAATTCACGTAGAGTTCCCCATGGTTCAAGCTTTTGTAAAAATGAACCCATGCCTAATTTACATCTCGTGATTGTCATTTTTATCATCTAATTTCTATTAGATGAGCCTTGTTAGTTTTATTCCATCAACACCATCTCTTTGGCTGATCATATTCTTTCACTTGGTTGTTTTACCCTCTCTTGGGGAGCTGCAAACATGAGCGGTTTTACTAGCCAACCCCTTGACCTCTTAGCGTTTTAGCAATTCCACCATAACCAAAACCAGTTGCTACCATTTATTCCACTTGTTCCTCTAGGATGAGTCACCTTTAAGTTCTTTTTTGACTCGTAAAAAATGAAAAGATTTCTGAGTATTTTTCCTTTTTTGACTTGTTAAAGAAAATAAAAATGGGGGGTCTTCTTTCAGCTCGTTTTTGACCCTTAAAACACGAAAAGGTTTTTGAGCTCTTGTTTTTTTGAACTCATTAAAGGCTACCAAATTTCATCTACCCAATATACGTTTACCCATTTTTTGGGTTGGGATAAACTATTTACGAAAAATGTACTCCTTTGCTAACATGGTCAAGCGATTCTCTCAAGTATGTTTTTTTACCTTTTTGGGCTCAAGAGACAAAACTGTATGAAAAGGGACCTTTTGGATTTTTATTTTCCATGTAGTTTTAAAACTCTCTAAATAAGAAAAAAATATTGATTTACACCTTTGTCGGGCTTGTTAAAAGATTAAACGACATCAGATTCGTCACCATAATGGACATGAGCTTCTCCTTCCTAGGTTTCATTAATCTTACTAGGTCTAATTCATCCAAAGGATGGACTTATAGTGCAAGCAGATGCTATCCCTTTCAAGCTTGTGATAAAAAATAATTGGGGTACCTACCAGAAATTGTGGGGGAAAATGAGAAATTTTACCAGTTGAGTTGGCAGCTAGTCACTCTTGAACATGACACTCTTATGCTTCGTGTCAGGTTGGGATATGCCCACTTCATCATTGAGCTTCCTAGGTTTGGGCCACCATTTGATCCTTTCCATTTTATCTTTGCCTCATCATCATGACCTCCAATCTTATGGATCCCATTGTTGCCAAACTCTAGAGTCATGTCAATGATATGTTCAAGAGTTAATCCTTCTCCAATTTACACTCGTTGCTATTTCTTTGTATCATTCATAATCATCGCATCCCTTGTCTCGTGGCGACGACGTGGGACACATCATGGCCCTCCTTTGACATAATCACTTCTTGTTGACTTCAACTCATTATCCAGGAAGTTGGTTGAGAGACTACCTTCTAGTACCTTAGAGCTTGCATGACCTAATGGCAAGTTCTTCATACTCGATGATAGGTTCACATCATTGGCCTTCGATCGGGTGACATCACAAGTGTTAGACTTTAGTTCCTTCTTCACACTTTGTGAATTATGTTTCTGGTACCTTGAGAGCCATTTTCATTATTGGTGGTTTCTCTCACGCTTGTTAATAGTTCACATCATTGACTGGTAAGCAAGTGATTTTCTAACATATTCAACCTGAACACATCTATTCGCATGCTAGAAATTGTACTTTGATGAGGTCTTGTTGGAATGAAAGACCCCAGACTTATATTACACAAGTCCAAGTTGTTGGGTGATGTGACATGATCATGCCTACATACATGTCTCTTTCAGATGGATGGTTGTGACCATACCATGAGCCTGTTATATATGATCCTTCTTATTAGATGGTTGCGCCCATACCTTGGATCCATTTACATGATGTTCTTCTAGATGGTTACATCCATACAACAATTCATGTATCAGATATTTTGGTGACGTATATGTTTCTATGCTTGCTTATAGGTTTTCTGGCGGTGACCTCTGTTTCTACCCATCAACTCATAAATCATTTCACCCCTCACTATTGTTCGTCCTTCATGCTTTAGGGGGCATCTGTTACACAACATTTGTCACTGTTCCTATATTCCTCGTTCCTCGATCTTAGAGGACCTCTACGGTGACCCTCATATGGTTCCCTGCCATGAAGAACATGGCCCTACATCCCTCTTCATTTGTAGAACATTTTCCTCTTTCATCATTTCCCAATAATCTTCCTTCAAGCTTATTTTCAAGACTAACACTAGTGCTTAGTTCTTTCCCTGCAATGATTTATAGAGTTTAAAACTAGGGCTAGTGCCGAATGATGCAAGTGAGCCATTAATAACTTGCATCTACCCTATTTTGAAAAGTTTTTAAAAATTGAATCGAAGCTTCCAGCTCTAGAAGCTTTGTGAATAGAAGTCTGGTAAATGGTTGAGAAAGATAGAGCCCAGAGAGTCTATTTGGGCTCCTTTCCCCTATTAATATGGAACAAACCAAAGGAGATAAGGCCTCTCCCACCATAAGAAGATCCATTTTCCCTCCATCAATTCTATATAAACTCCCCATTTCACACCCTCAACTAGCTAATGAAAGGGTTGAAATAATCTGCAAATCTTAAGATCCATATTGATAACCTTAGCCTTCTAGTTTGTGTGTTAAGGGAGAATTAGCTTGAGTGTTTAGTTTGAAGCATAAGAGAAGAGGCCTTGAAATTCCATTGTGTTGAGGGTGAATCATGAGATTCTTCTAGTGGTGTTGGAACTTGGACATGCCAAAGGGAACCTACAATGTCAAGGCTCAAGTTGTATTTCTCTTTGAGTTTTTTTAATACAACTAATGGTTTATTTCCTACATTGAGTGTCATATTACATTTGATGGCTTAAGTTTCCTTGAATTTTTAAGTAGATTGAATGTGAATGTATGCTATCACGTTTGTTTTTGTCTCTTGTGTGTTTGTTTCAGGTATTTGAATGGAAAGAACAAAAGGAAGTCGTAGCAAAGAAGTGAGATCACCATCAAGAAGATTAGGGTTCTAAGAGGTAGACCCTCTTATTCGATTATAGTCTAAGGAAGTACACATTAGATTGTTATCTTTGTAGCTAGACCCCCTCTTGGGCCAGAGTGATCACCTCTATCTGTAGAGGAGATTTACGTACTCCACACTACCAATCGTAGTGTTCATAGAATGCACATCTCCTTTAGATGATCCATTCAATTTGTAGATCCCTCCCCTATTCAGCAGGGCTTGTTCGGTTTTTTACCCTCCCTCCCATCCATTTTTTGAGGCAAGGTCCTTTTTATCTCATGTACTTAGATATTATTATATTCAATCCCGGCTCATGTTTTTCCAGGTGCATTATGTATATGGGACACATTGTATTATTTTATGGATTTTTAATGCCAGCATGTCATGTACCATTCAACATCTACTTCATTGCTTAGTTTCATGTTTCTGGGTGAACCATGATTTTTTTACCAAGTTATCTCGGTAGCTATGGGTATGCCTCCCTCACCTCAGTGAGGTCCGATACCATAACATAAAGGGATACATGTATTAGTCTCGCCCCCTCTATCCCTATCCTCTTTCAATTCAACTTCATTGATCTCTCTCTCTCTCTAACTCCCCTGTGTTCTCTAGTGATTGCATCTTTACAATGTACTTCGGTCATATGCCTTGCTCCTAACACTTGTACGTTGGTGGCCAATCTGTTACCACAAAAGAATTGATCATCTAGCCTAATTTACTAGAGGGATCGAAATACACAATGTAAAACCAATTTTACCATAGTAAAATTACTTTCACTGTGAGAAATTACTTAATAAACCATCTCAGTTAACTAATTTATAGTTAAACTGATGAAGAATAATTAAATAAATCACTATTTAGTTGATTTTCTTCTATGAATAATTAATTAAACCATTTTTCAATTATTATTCCTTGTCATATTTGACCCAACCATGAAAAATAAATAGCTAAATCATTAATTATCTTATTTTCCTCTAAGAAAAATTAATTAATCACTAATTAATTATTATTCTTTATCAAACTTGACTAAATCCCTTAGGAATAATTAAATAAATCGTTATTTGTTTATTATTCCTTAACTAATTGCTTGAGATGATAAATAAATTATTATTTATTTATTATTTCTAAATAAAAGTTTAAATACTTTTTCCCTCCTAACCAAATATAATAAAATACTCCAAGTGGTTATTCCAAGAATGGGATCAATAATATTTTATTATTTCTCATTATTCGAGGATAACTCAATAGTTTGTTAAAAATAGAATGTTTTTCCATTCATTATTCACTTTTGATTATTTTCATTGTTGCACTCAATATTGTAGCTCTGATTATTTTCATTGTCGCACACCATATTTTTGTTGGATTTATACATTATAGAGGAGAGAGACTCTACACAAGATGAAGATGTTTGAGGATAGCCGAGAACCCATCCCATAGAGGGGGATCGGTAACATTTATTTGGTCCCTTCACAGGTGTTATAATAAAACTATTCTTTGTATATCTGGCTTCCATTGGATGATTGGCATTATTACTCTTTCTTTCTATTATTTAACTATGATTGTGGCATAGATCCGACTTTGCCAGGCTTTGTTTCTATCAGTTGTTGCAGATCTACAATGTTTAGTAGCCATTTATATTGGTGAGATTTCTTGTCATCCACAATATTAAGTGGGTTCTTTTCGTATATCTTTAATGAGAAAACACTACAATAGTCCTTCATGCCTGTGCAATTGCTTCCTCCAATCTTTGGCTTTGCGCGATGAGTGCTTCCTTTTCTTTCAACACCTGATCATTTTATGTGAATATCTAATCATTCTTGATCTTGACCTCACTTATCAATGATAGCACATGTTTCTCCCTGATTCTAATCTTGTCTTAGACCCCTTGATGAAGTGCATGGAGGGTCTGAATGGGCATCACAGCTAAATTGATACCTACGTCCTTGATCTATCCGAGCTGGCCATTTTCTTTATCTGCATCTATGCAGAGTGATTCCTCTAGTAACGGAATGACTCTAGGGTCCATAGTCCTTTTTGCATCTAGTACTGATGTGTTGGCATGTTGTAGGCTCACTTGAATCCTTCTCCCTTGTCCCGCACTCACCTGAATTCTACCTGTTTGAATCTACAACTCACTTAGATCCTTTTGAACATTCCCCAACGTCTACATGTACTAATTCTCACACTTTTTCCATAGCTCTATCATTTTGTCACAGACCTTGTCGCCAATCTCATCCAAGTACCTCTTAGTGAGGACCACTGGATCCGCATGTGCCTATTTATCATACTTTTGCTTCTTTTGGACCCGAAAGTGGTCTCCCTTGTTTGCTTCTATATTTTGATGGGAGTTCTTTGCTCCTCACCACCACCTCCTTCCTGCTCCATGGATCCTTCCTTATTCACAGTCTACTGAGAAACCGACTCCTCAACTTCCATTGTGGCCTCCTTTGTAGTGTTCTCCTTGTCAGCAGCTTCCTTCGCAACACGCTCTTTGTTATCATCTTCCCTAGTAGCAACATCCTTGTTTTCTGTGCCACTTTCTTCTTGGGCTGGAGCCTACTCAACCTCTTTCTTTTTTTTTGTTTCCTTTTCTCTAGCGGAAACCTACTCAAGTTCCTTTTTTTCGATGCTACTGTCGCCTGAATGGATGAACTTTCCTTGTCCATTCTTCTTCCTACTTCGAGTTCCATAGCCATTTTCCTTGCCATAATCCTACAATTTCATGTACATCTTCTTCTATAAATAAAAATTGAAATCGATGGCATGCCTTTTTAGGGTCTCCCTGTGCACGGATGGATACCTTATGAAATTATTCTTTGAATTCTACATAGACCTGCAACTACTCAAGCAAGGTTGGTGAAAACCTTGGCCTCTGATTGATCACAGTGTGAAGATCCATCTCCATTAGCACCTAGAATACCTTCATTTCCATGACCCTTTCTAGGTCTTTCATTTCCCACAGCGAAGTGAACCTCGTTGCCTCTAGTAAATTCTCATCTTACAAAGGGAACTGGCTATACTACGGAAGTCTCCATGCGATGAGAATAATCAATAACAAAATCTAGGGATAGTGAAAAGCATTTCCATTGTCCTATGCTTCATGGTAGTTCCTGAATTATTTGCATAGGTGTTGCGCCCAATTATACTACACACCTTCTTGCATTGTGCATTCAATGAGATTACCAATGCTAGCACTTTGTCTATTCAGCATTTTCTTATGATCTTGCAGACCAAGATTTGAGCAATTAATTGTACTGCTTTATCAATGATGGAGGGGATAGAGTATCCACGTGACTTCTTCACTAAGCCATACTCACACTTCATTTTGTCCACAATTTGTTTCTCTTGACTTTTACCTCCAAACTCCTTGGCGAATCCAACCCTTGGTAAGGTAACCGTGTGAGATGGTGGATCAACATATTTGTGATGGAGATGAGCTCTCCCAGCCAGAGACACACATCATGCACCAGCGTAAGTAGTTGGCATATGCATATCATGTTGATAGTGGTTCAGCTAAAGTGTGGTACCCAATACATATTTAGTAACCCAACCTTTTCAACCCCTGCGACCCATTTCATTGTTTCCAATCTTGTGACCCCAGTCTCTTCATAGTATATTTTTCCCAAATTATGTTTGTTTGTGTGCAAATGCAGGAATTTCTCATGATCAAAAATGTCCCAATCATCAAGTTTTAGTGTAGGGATACATCCTAACTACACGCCTTCAAATGTCACTTTCTTCGATAATAGCAATGTCAAGACCATAAAATTTCCAGAATCTGTATCCTTGTGTACCTTCTCTTTTCTCTTTTATGAAGGGATATATTTCCCTCCTTGGCATCCAACTCTTCAACCCCATTGTGAAGCTCCTCTTTGTCCAGATCCAGGGGTTCATATGACTGTTTTTCCTTGTACATCTTCTCTTTCCGTCAAACCTCTATGGGGTTCTTCCTTAGAGATTGCCTCACTCAAACAACTTTGGGTTTCTTTTGCTTTTCCTTAGCAGCAAATGGATTTTCCCTAGGTGACCTCGGCACTGTAGGTGTAGATGGAATAGATTCCATCGACATAATTTTAGGGGTTGTGACATTAGATACAATGGCTTTAGAGGGAGTGAATTCATAATTGATGACTTTTGTGGGATTAGTGCTAGTCATACTATCTAAGAAGGCTTTCGGTTCCACTAAGGCAAATTGGCTAACCTCGGTTGTAAAATAAGTTTCTCCCAATCTTCTTGTTTCATAAGCTTAAGGTGACATAGCTCATACATGATTTTCAGAAGGAAAAGTGTTCTTCTATAGGCCAACATGCCATATTTATAGCTAATTTTGAATTCAAATTTGATTGTTCCCTCCAATTTCGAATCATAAGTGCATCTTTGGTGACAGATTTCCAAATATTTTCTCCCTAAATGCCACTTACTCACTCATCCTAATAGGATTTTTTCCTTCCAATCAGCTACAATTCACTCAACAACTATTTTTGGACGTAGCTGCACATAACCATCTTCCATGGTGTAGCCCTTCTAGAAAACCTCCTTCTAGTGCGTTGATTGCTTTCCTTGCACAACCCCCTTACTTCGTTTCCTACTTCTTTGGGAAATGTAGTTTATAGTCCCATACCTCCTTGCAGCTGCTTGGAGTACTAAGATTGTCTTTCCATCATATAATCACTGTGCAGGGGTAGGATCCCCTTGATACAACTTTATTTGGCTTACATTGACTCTTCCCTGGAATGGTTCCCCATTCATCTTCACAAGTTGAACTGTACCATCATCTGTGATTTCCTTAACAACATACATCCCTAACCAATTCATTTGAAACTTTCTTGAAAACTTTGTAAACTTGCTATCATATAGCAGCACTAGATCATTCACCTTGAAGGTGGGTGGTTTAATATGCTTATCATGAAATGCCTTCTAACGTTCCTTCTGCACCTGTTGGTGAAATCTAACTAGAAATCAGTCTTCTTCAAGCTCTATTAACTGCACATGGCACTCTTCCATAGTCGCACAATCAGCCATATCAGTCAATGTTGCAATCCACAGACTTCGCACAATATACTCCATCGGCATGGCTACTTCTATCCCATAGACCAACCTGAATGAGGTTTTTCCTATTATCTTCTTACATGTAGTCCTATATGCCCATAGGACCTTTGGTATGTGCACATCCTAATCATTCCCCTATGCATTACAACCTTAGTCAATGCGTTCTTGGGGATCTTATTAAATGATTCAATTTTTCTATTTTCTTGGGGGTGATAGGGTGTATTCTTCTGATGATACACCTATAACTCTTCGATAATCATGGTAATAATTTCATTGAGGAAGTGTGTACCCCTATCACTCATCAGTGTCTTCGGACATCCAAACCTAGTCAACACATACCCGAACAAGAATTTTGGGGTTGTAGAAGCAATACGGTACTTCACCAATAGTGCTTATGCCTATCTTGTCAAATACTTTGTCATAGTAATAATGTATGCACATATGTCTTCTTCCTTGGTGGCTATACTAGACCTATAAATTCAATAGCCCACTTGTCAAACACCTCTAACGAAGTTTGAGAATTGAAGGGTAATTCATCTCTTCGTGATGGCTTTCCCATCCTTTGACAAGCATCACATGCCCTATAGTATACCTTCGAATCCTGATGAAGTGTTGGCCACCATAACCCTACGTGTAGAATCTTCTACGAGGTTGCTCTACCTTCATAGTGCCCTTCCACTACTCCTCCATGTGCTTCAGCAAGGATACTAGAACACTCAAACTCTGGAATGTATCGGCATTGTATTTTATCGGTACCCATCTTATACAATTGTCCCACTATCACATAAAAGTCAGTAGCATGGACCACTAGTTCCTTCTTTTGATAAGTAGAATACCCTTTTGGAGTCATTCCAGTAGTTAGAAACAAAATTATATCTGCAAAATGACCATCTTCTACTCATACAACAAATAGTTGTGCATCCAGTAATCCTTCATCTAAATTAGTTGGATCTTCACCTGTCTCAATCTTGGATAGATGATCTGGTTCCACATTCAACTGTCAAGGCTTCCTAATCACTTAAAAAATCATATTCCTGAAACAGTAGTAACCACCTACAGATTCCCCCCCAGCATAGGCTTATTGACCAAGTATTTGAGAGCAAAGTGATCTGTATACATTCTGAAATGTGCACGCAACAAATAATGTCAAAACTTCTGTAGTGCGTAGACCATCGCCAATCCTTCACACTCTAATTTTAATAGTTCTTCTCATCCTTTGACATTTTCCTACTCATGAAGGCTATAGGGAGATATATCTCACCTTCAGCCAATTGGGTCAATACCGCACCCAAAGCAATACAAGAGGAATCCACATGCACATGAAATTCTTTCCTCAAGTCAGGAAACACCAAAACAGGTGCAATCACCATATTTTCCTTGAAATTCACTCATACTTTTCATCCCAGCAGAAGGTTACATCCTTCTTTAATAATTTCTCTATTGGCACAGTTATCTATGAATAAGCTTTGATAAGCTTTCTATAATAACCAGTGTACCCTAAGGTTGTGTGCAGCTGCTTTACATTCCTCAGAGCTTCTAAATTGACATCCACCACTATCTTTGTGGCGTCTACCATTAACCCTTGTTTTCAGACCACATGACCCAACAAGATTCCATATGGCACACAAAATATGCATTTTTTTAAATTCATCGCAATTTGATATCTGCGACAAGTATCTAGCATCAGGTGCAACCTTGAAACATGGTGCTTTACCAATCCTAACACTATCCACTCTTCAAAATATACTTCGAGAAATTTATGGATAAATTCTTTAAACGCAAAAATTACAACCCTTTAAAAGATCGCCGGTGCATTCTTCAGCCCGAATGGCATCACTATGTACTAGAAACATCCCCACTCTATCGCGAAGATCATCTTGCTGTGATCCTCTAGCATGATCTTAATCTGATGGTATCTTGAGAACCCATCAGTGAATGAATAAGCCTCTTGTCCTCCAACATTATCTAACACTTCATCTGTAAATGGTGTTGGAAATGGATCATTCACACATGCATTGTTCAACTTTCCCAGATCTACACATATTACGATTTCACCTTGCTACATCTTTTCCTAAACCACCATAGAGCTTACCCAATCAGATTCTTCTACTGACTCAATAATTCCTCCCTCCAACATCTTATCGAGCTCTTTATGCACCTTTTCCTTATACTTAGGATTTAGTTGGTAGGGTCTCTATTTCACAGGCTTCGTATCAAGATTTAAAGTGATCTTCATGACACCCAGATCCCCTACCATTCCTTTCAGGTCTGAAAATTTAGTAGGAAACAAGTCCTAGTACTCGCACAACAGCTCCATAACCTTATCAGTTGTTTCTTTGTCCTAGTAATTGCATATCTTCAAAAACTTAGGTTGCGCCTCATACCCAATATTTACTTGTCTTGTCTTCAAAGGCTCTAATATATTAGAGATATCCACTTTAGGTCCTTCAACCTCATGCTATCCCTTAGTCTATGGAATTTTGATATTTATTGGATCATCTTCTTCTTCTTCAGCAATGACATTGTAGAAATCTAGCGCGCGGTGCAGTTGTGTACTTCAATCTGGTTGTAGCCATTCCACCAGTTCTTCATGTGTTCTAAAGATAGAACCCTTAGTCTCTTGTAGCACTTCATCAATGCATTTAAATCAATCCTCAAATTTGGAAGTTAGTAAGAAGCTCTCCCTCAAGATGTCCCACTCAGCGATCTGTGTCATAACCTTGTTTTTAAGTACAATTCATTGGAATAGTATCTAAGATGTGACAGAAGGTATGTACCCATTCTGGCTATGGCTCTGCCCCAAAGATTTAGTCCACTACACCAAGTGCTCACACAGATCATCCCTTCCGCTATATTTCTCAGTCATCTGGGTATTAGCATATCCAAACCTCAGCTTCATCATTTACTTATATTCCTTCTAGTCAGAGAAGATTTCCTTATGTACCCTACCAATGGGAAGAAATAGTGTGTACTTCCAATTCAAGCACCTAGAATTGATGTTACTCTGGCACATCCATTTCAAACTCATCCAAAAATATATTAACATCATTTAATCCATCATAATATGGAAGTTTTCTTACCTCAGTAGATACGCACCACAACATAGTGTAGAGACCTCATGCTACCTACTTTGCCAATGTTTGAGCTCTTGATTTGAGTCTGAGGTACAGGAGATGTCTTTGTCCCATGTGATCTATCCATCCATAGTGGGATTGATCCAATATTCATAGTGCACAGTAATCTTGAATATTTTATCCAAATCGTCATCCTCCTCATAGTCATAGACCGATTCAGTGTGGCATGCTCCTTCAGTAGGGTCCTGCGACACAATAACCCTGAGCACCTTCTTCTCAAAAGTCATCCTTCACTTCTTTATATTGCTCACCACATCCATATCAAAGGCCCAATCAATTCATAGTAGTGGAGGGTAAGGATTATTTTCATCCATGATTTCAATTACCTCAAAGTCAACCAACACACTCACTCCTTCAATGTCCATAGTTACCCCATACAAGTGCCCCATAGGAATGATCTTCTATTGATTGGCTATGCATAGTTGTATAGGAGACCATTTTAGTGTAGGTCTCCCCATCCTTTCCCATGTCTTCTTTGGTAGTACATTTGCATCAAAACCCGAATCCAGGATGACTTGGTCCATTTGAGACTCCCTGATCCATTCGATTAGCCTCATCTCACACCCAGTTCACTTCTTGTGATTACCTAGTTTCCTCATAGCATGTTGTTGTGAAGGAATCTTAATCTTGCTTGTACAATTGTTTATGAGTTCCTATAACCCTTCTACTACCTTCTGATCTCTCAACAACTTCATAAAAGTTTTCATAAAAGTAGCTAACATCCAAGGATCCACATATTGCACTTCATTATTCCTAGCTAATTTATTTTGACTCCCAGATGTAGAAGCTTCAATGAAATTAGTTTTGGCCTCCATAAAAGTTTATTTGTCCTGTTTGAGGTCAAACTTGACTTCTTTTTCAGTGAACTTGTTCACCCATCCTTCTGTCTCTGGTTGATTCACCTTATCTTCTCCTCTGGCCATACCACTACGTGTTACAATATTCATTGTATGATCTTCTTCGTGAGGCTTCACCCTCATCATCTGGATATTATGCATAGGTTTTTGGTTCTGCATCTTCTTTTCTTGCATATTTTCTATAAGTATCAGGAAATTGTCTATTACATGATCGAATTGTCTTCAATATTGACAAGATGGATGTATTGGGTTTTGACAGTTGCACGCAAAATTTTCATCTTCGTCACAATTATAACAAATAATTTTTCCACAACCTCTGCCTCCATATCAAATTCTTCAAATGTAGATGAAAGTGGGATCAATTCAATGTGCTTGTCGATATGATTCCAATGGTGCAAACAACATGTAAATCCGAGACCAGATGAAGAAATTAGAGCCAGTCAAACATTTCGGTCAATAATCAATGCCTAAGTTAGCAGGACACATGGCAACCTAGGAATGAGTCACAGGTTCTCGATGATGTCATCAGAGAAGGTGATGTGGCAATTTGTGATTGGTTCACACCACAATCATTAGATCAGTTAGATCAATGAATGAAAGAAAGTGACGGAAGTCGTGGGGAAGTGGTGATCGTTTGATCAAAGGAGATCGATGCATATCACATCAGAACATGCAAGTAGGTTAATATTTCAAACAAACATGATGTGGTTATTAAAAATAAGTTTAACTTATTTGAGTTCCAGCAGGAAAGTGGTAAATGATTTCTTGTGCACCCTAAAAGTGGGAAATGGTATTTCTAAAATCTACGCGATTACTCTTGGCGGGCAACACGTAGCACACCAAAACAACTTTTCTTGCATGTTTTCGGAGTATTAACAGTTGTGCAAGAATCTGCATGATATTGCACGTCATCCATAGGATCAAGTAGGATGGATTGATGGTCGAGATCAGCTAAGCTATTTGACAAGTGGGTGACACAATAGCCATTGGATCAGATGGGGCACACAATAACTGTTGGATCGTTTCATATCGGGATATCCACCGTGACAAGGTTGGATGGTAAGGGTTAACCCCATGCCCATCAGTCCTTTGGTTTATCCTTTGATTTTAATGTTATCATATTACTCTGCGTTCACCACAGTTTTGTAACTACATATGGTATATCAATACCATAACACTAAGGAAGGTAGGAGAGATACCAAAGGTGGTGTTGGACCATTCTAGGGGGTCTGGAGGTCATAGTGGCCAAATACGATCGAATTTATACTCTTTTTGACATGAAAACTCGAGTTGAACAGAGTGGTGAGATCCATTTTCTTATTTGAGACTCTGTTTTTGAGATCATACCTATAACAACAATTTGAAGACAAAATAAAGAGGTCTGCACTAGAAGCAAAAGGACCAGGAGATGTAGGCAAGAAGTCTGGTGAACTCCTTTATTAAATTTGGTTGTGTTAATGTGTTTGAATTTGTGTTCAAATTGTTTATGTGCTTATGTTATTCGCAATCTTTTCGATCCATTGCACTAAGTAGCATAACAGAATTCACACATAGTCTATAATACATTTTTCATTAACGGGTCAAGTGCTATCAGAGGAGTAAGGTTTTTTTAAGGTTTGACAAGTTTGTGTGGAGATATGAATGCTTACTAGGTTGAGGCTCAGACGAGGTGAAGGTGAACTTGTTGAGGCGAATCTAGAGATTGGAAGGGTCTTTTCACAAAGAAGGATGACAGATGAAAATCCACTTGGATCAGAATCCCAATTCTTGGATAGTTTCATGATGATACGTGCAGTGGTGGAAGAGATGTATAATGAGTTTAAAAATGGTAAAGGTGAAAGAACTTCATCACCTAAACCAGAAAAAGGAGTAGAGGAACCTTTTCTTTTTGTTCCTCCAAATAAACAAGATAAAGGAAAAGTAGGAATGCTTCCTCCATAATCTCCTCCATCATCACCATCATCATCATCATCATCGTCTTCTTCTCATAAAACTAGTTCTTCTAAAAAGAAAAAGAAGTCCACTTCATCAAATTAGATGTAAAATTTGGTTTGCCAATTTATGATTGGATAAGACAAATCGAAGTATATTGCAGGGTGCAGAAATTTGTTTCAGAAAGGAAGAAGATCCAGTTTTAGCCTTCAACCTGGAGGAACCACACTTGTATGGTGGGAAGGCAAGACACAAGTATATCTCCAAAAGCATGGTAAAATAATTTCAACTTGGAATGAATTTGTTTCGTCTATTAAAAATAAATTTTATCCATTGGCTTATATGAAATAAGAAATGATTAATTGGTAAACACTACATCAATTTAAAGGTCAAAGTGTTCAAAGTTATACTCAGGAATTTTGAAAGAGAGCTTTAACATTAGGCATATCATTGGACTCGCCAGAGACATTGTTGAAATACATAGGTGGTATTCATAGTTATTTGAGGCATACCATACATATGTTTAATCCAACTATCTTAGACGATGTATCACTTCAAGCAACTCATCTAGAAGCTAGAGTGTTGGGTTGTGTTATATTCTTTCCACGACTAGCCCATGTAGTTACCTGGGGGTTAGATGGGGGGAGATCACAGGGGGCTTGAAGGGTACCCGTAACCCCACTTTATGGGTTCCGGGGCAACGCCCTGGAAAATTTTGGTTTTGGGCCCTATGTTAGGTTGGGTGGACCCACCTATGGTTTTGTGCATGATTTTCGCACATGTTTTTTGGACGCGATGGTTTTCGGTCCATGGTTTTGGACGTGATGGTTTTTGGTCCATGGTTTTGGATGCAATGGTTTTCATTCCATGGTATTGGATGCTTCGACATGTATAAATATGTATTGTTACCTTGAAAGGAATATAATGAAAAATCAAGCTGGTAGTCCCGATTTTGGGATCCAGGGGAACTCTTTGTGTATATGTGTTTTATGTGTTATGATCTCGCATTTTTATTTTATGTGTTATAGAATTCGTATGCAGGTAATTTCTATATGGGGTTAAAACCTACATTTGGAATCAGAGTTGCTTTGGCTTCAAGGGGACGCCTTTGTTGTTGAGGGGTTTCGCTCGGGCCTGTGGTAGACCTTGTTCAGTGGGGATTTGCGAGATCGATTTTGTTGGTGAAAGAAGATGGTGAGCAGTGGAAAGATAGAGATTGAGAAGTTTAATGGTCAGAGTTTTGAGTTGTGGAAACTGAATATGGAGGATCTGTTGGTGGATAAAGATCAGTGGATTGCGGTAGATCCGGGTACTAAACCAATGGGAGTGTCTGATGAAGAATGGAAGAAGTGGATCGGAAGGTAAAGATCACAATATGATTGTGTGTCTCAGATTCAGTATTGTTGAATGTATCGGGGGAAGCTATGATGAAGGCTTTGTGGACAAGTTAGGGACTTTGTACCAATCTAAGTCTCTGGTGAATAAACTGTTCCTCTGGAAAAAGCTGTATAACTTAAGGATGAAAGATGGAGACTTAGTGACAGAGCATCTGAATGCATTTAATATTGTGGTAAGTGAGTTAGCATCTATTGATATTAAAATTTTAGATTAAGATAAGTGCATCAGTTTGTTGTGTTCTCTACCAGATTGGTGGGATAGTCTGGTTATTGTTAGGTAAACTTGACTCAAGATAGAGTCAAAAGTTGACGAGGTTAAATAGTGATGGTTTTGGGGCACATGGTATTGTACACCCATGGTATTCTACCCGTGGTATTATATGTAATGGAGCCTATAAAAGGCTGGAAGGACTTCGTTGTAAAGCAAGACTTGGAGGTGAGCGGTGAAGGCTCACTTGGTCGGATTGGCCAGGGTTTTGGCCAAGAATAATGGAATTTCATTATGGTTGGGTTTTTCCCCAGATTTGGGGTTTTCTTGGATAAACACATGTATTTATGTGTTTATGGTTATTGCTGGTTAATTTTTATATTTATTCCTCTCAGTAATTATTTATGTTGTGCAGTAAATTTTTAACAGAGGGGCCATGGATGCCCTTCTTCCTTAGGTTTTCCGCAGTAAGAATTTTTCCATGAAGGAGGGTCCAATTGAAAAGTTTAACCTTTGGTAGACATTCAACTCTCCAAGCTACCTTGTGAAGAGGCCAATTATTTATTGCTGAGGCATTTTGGAGGGCTCTATAGCCCTCTTTGACCGTGTAGAAGCCTCCATTTGGGTCCCAAACAAATTTATCTTCTAACAATCTATTTATAGGGGCTGAGCCAATGAGAGAAGACTTGAGTTCTGTCCAGATGTTCATGAGGTCATTAGGGAGGGCGAGAGATTTCCAACCTTTCCAGCAGTTTTGATCCCGGAGAGAGATATCATAGAGAGTTTTGAGGTTTGCCTCCTTCATCCATCATTGCTGGGGCCCGAAATTTGGAAGAGATCCTCTAGCCTCCGAGCCCATAATTTTGTCCTCCCAAATGCTGATACCTCTCCCATTGCCCGGAGCTCGTGAGATATGAAGTTTGAATTGAGGGAGAGATTTTTTGATCAGCTTCCACACTGGAGTACTTTGTCTGTCAATAATGGTTTCTGTGAGGATATTGCTGTTGGCCCCATTCAGATATTTTCTCTTGATGATCTCTGTCAACCAAGCACCTCACTCACTGAGAATCCTCCAGATTAATTTGTAGCCCATAGCCATGTTTGCAAGCCTTGGAACTCTAATTCCGAGCCCTCCTTTTGCTAAGGGGAGAACGACCTTACTCCATTTGACCAAGCTAAACTTTTTTGTGTCTTGCTTTCCTCCTTGCCACAAAAAACTTCGAATTATCAGCTCCATGTGCTTATGGATGCTCGTTGGAGCAAGAGTGATGGCGAATTGATAGATTGGGAGGGCTGAAAGGATGGCCTTAATGAGAATTGTTCTGCCTGCTAAGTTAAGCCAATACACTCCCCAGCTCTGAAGCTTCCCTCTGAATTTTCAATTAATTTTACCCATATCTCAGTTTTGATTGTTTCCTTGGCTAAAGGCAACCCCAAATACATAAAGTGGTACCAGTTCCCTTGGGCAGGGATCTCCATGATTAAAGAGATTCTCTAGGTTATGTGTCTTGGGACATTCCAAGTGTAGATCATACATTTGTTGTTGTTTAATTTACCTTCGGAAGCTTGGAGGAAGAGGTCCAGCGTTTCTTTGAACCTCCGAGCCATAAGGCTTGAAGTGCCTCCAATTAAGAGGGTGTCATCAACAAAGAGGGAGTGGTTAATCCCTTTGGACCCTCGGACTATATCGATCCTTGTTATTTCCTTTATCCTTCATTTATTCTCCAGATGCAGGCTTAGAGTTTCAGCCATGATAATATAGAGAAAGGGAGAAAGCAGGCATCCTTGCCTCAAGCCTCTTGAACTTTTGAAGGCGATAAAGGGCCTACCATTGATGAGGGGAGCAATCCAGTTGAAGGAAATGCATTCCATGACCCTGCTAATGAAGTGTTCAGAGATACCGAAAGTCTTCAAGACGGCCTAAAGGAATGAATGGTTAACCCGATCAAAGGCGTTCGCCATGTCAAGTTTAATGATCATGCCCCTTTCCTTTCTAGACATATTGCTGTGAATTGCCTCCTGGATGAGAATTACATTATCTGTTATATGCCTCCTAGGGACGAAGCCTCCTTGGTTTTTAGAAATGAGAGAAGGGAGAATTTTTTTAAGCCTGTTTGCCAAGATTTTAGTGATGATTTTGTAGGATACATTGCACAATGATATAGGGTGGAATCTATCAAAGGATTGAGGATTAGGGTCTTTGGGGATCAGAGCCAGATGGGAGGATTTAATGCTGCTACCCATTTTGCATTTGGTGAAGAAGTTTTTTCCATTCTTATATAATCCTTCTTGATAATTCCCTAGTGTGTTCTGTAAAAGGCCACTGTGAAACCATCTGGGCCTGGAGCCTTGTCCAGGGGCATGCTGTGTAGTGACCATTCTATTTCCTCCAATGTGATCTCCTTATCCAGATCTGCATTTTGAGCTTATGAGATCTTGCTCTCGATTATATTGAGGAAATCCAGATTTTCCAGGTAATGAGGATCAGCAGTTAGGAGAGTTTGAAAGTGTCGGGATGCTGCTTCCTTGATCTTCTCTTGTTTTGTTACAACCCTTCCATCCACCATTATCCTTTCAATGTTATTCCCTGCTCGCCTTCGCTTGAGGTTGTTATGGAAGAAAGAGGTATTTTTATCTCCTGATTTGAGCCAGAGGCATCGTGATTTCTGTCTTTGCTCTTCCTCTTCCAGTCGGTTCTGTTTGTACAGTTCCTTGTACAGTTCCTTGTACAGTTCATTTTCTGTTCTTTGATCATCTTCAGTAAGTTGGACGCTTTCCTTTTCTTGGTTCCACTGAGTTAGTTTCGCTTGGAGATCGATTTTCTTTTTTCCTTCCTCCGCTGCGTATTTCCTAGCCCATTGCTTGATGGTAGTCTGAAGAAGTTTAAGCTTGGTTTCCCAGATGAAATGAGGGGAGCCTGAAATGTCCATTGCCCATTGAACCTTTATCAAGTTTCTGAAGTCTTCTCTATTGTCCCACGTTTTGTTGTACTTAAAGGGAATTGGTCCCATATTTTCCCCTTTGTCCAATTGTAGAGCCACTGGCTTATGGTCTGAAATGAAGCCTTGGATAATTGTGCTTTGTATTCTTGGAAAGTTAGCCACTATTCTCTCTTGAGCCAATATCCGATCCAGCCTCTCTTTGATGTTCTTTTTACCTGTCCTCTTATTTGACCATGTGAAACGCCCATTTTTGGGAGGGATGTCAACTAGACTGTGTGTTTGTATAATTTCTTCTAACACCTCTCTTGAAGGGTCAGCATAGAAATTCCCTCCCATCTTCTCTTCAGCACTCCGAATTAAGTTCAGATCTCCTCCCACGAAGATGTTCCTTCCATGGGCAGTCAAAAGGTCTAGGGAGATTGACTCCTAGCAAGAAGCTTTATCTCTGAAGTGGGGAGGGGCGTAGACATTATATATAGAGTATTCTTCTGTCGTGACTGAGCTTTGCATGTCTAACCTGATCCACCATCTGTTCTACCTGCAATCTTTGAGTTTCCATTTATTTTTGTCCCAAATTGTCCCTATTCCACCTGAGGCTCCCAATGTACTCATTGCTATTCCTTCATAATTTCTACTTCTTTTCATACTATTTTGGAAATCCTGTTCAGTAATTTTGGTCTCCTGGAGTAGGAGGAAGTCTGGATTTTCTGATTTCAGAAGGTCTCGGACTGCATTGTCTTTTAGGGAGGAGCCCATCCCCCTACAGTTCCAAGAGACCAAAATCATCATTTACCATTTTTGTTGTGCACCCCGGATTTCTCTTTCATCTTCTCTCCACTTCCTTTGGTCTTGTCTAAATATGAATCCATTGGCTGCTGGGTCCCCGTAGCCATTTCTTTTGTAGCTGCCTCATCCCTTATCTCTTTGTTTGACTTCCTTCCTACTTTTCTTGGGGGGTCAGTGGAGGTGATGTTCTCTTTCGACTTGTTCCTAGTAAGGATTCTTCCCACTATTGGGGTGGGGGAGCTCTGCAGGGGGGAGGAAGGGGTTTCCATGGGGCCTTTTGGGGAAGGGGGAGGGGAAGGTGGGTCCTCTGCAGACAGAGATTCGAAAGGATTGGAGGAGGGAGGGAAGGAAGGGCCGGCTCCAGAGGGTTGGGAGGGGGGGATGGGGTTTTCAGAGGGGGGCTTCGAGGATGTTCCTGAAGGGGGGTTTGGTTTTTCCTTCTTCACAATTTCCCATGCTTCTTCTGGTGCTTCTACAGTGTTAACAGAGTCTAAAGATTTAGATTTACTGCATCTATTAGCAAAATGTCCATATTCATGACATACCTTGCACTTAAACGGCAGCTGCTCGTAGTCCACTTGCTGTATGTGCATCCACTGATCGACTTTAAGTTTGATTGCTTCTGGTAACCCTTTTCCAGATCCACTTCTACACATATCCAAGCGCATGCATGCATGTTCTCCTTAGGCTCCGATCTGTCAATGTATTTCCCAACAGCGTTCCCAATGGCTCTTACAGATTCGTCTCCCCAGCAGTGTAGAGGCAGGTGGGGAAGGCGAACCCATACAAGGACATCGTTAGGAACATCCATCTCAGGATCGAAGTCGGGGGTCCATCTGTTGAGGTAAAGACCTTGAGTATCCATAAAGTAAGGCCCATTACGGAAGATGAGGTTACGATCCTCCACTGTTTCGAAGAGGAAGGTGCAAAACCCCCTTCCACAGAACCTTATTTCTATCTTTCCTTGGACCATCGAGCTCCAGTTTCTTTCTACCCAGCGTTGGACAGTACGGGGAGAAGGCCAAAGCCCCGTGAACTGGCCAACCAGGCCTCTTTCTGCAAGCGCAATAGCTGCTCTCCTTGGTAGGGCTGGGGTGAGCGAGACTTCCGGTATTTCATTGATTTTTTTGATGAATTTTGAAGCTGTAGGGCAGATTTTCTCCGAGGCATTCTCAGGGATGAGCGAAGCAAAGGACTTCATCAGATCATCTGAATCCAGGAAGGGAGGATCCATAGCAAGCAATGGCAGCAGCGCAGAAGGCGCTCCAGCGAAAGATCCGAGGGAGGGGAAGGCAGGAGGCCTTGAGGAAGGAAGGGCAGGAGGCCTAGGCGAGATGCGGAGGGGGAAGGCTGCCTAGCAGCGGCGCTGCCAGGCGCAGGCACGCAGAGGGGAGGTCAGAAGCACAGCAAGTCGCAGGTTCCAGAGCACGCAGCCACCAATACCAAGTGAAGCCTCGAACCCATAAGCTTTGTTAGGAAAATAATGTGTAGACTATTTTTTACAATTAGCTTTCTTTGTAAAATTGTAATTACTTTTTGTATATTCCCATTTGGGTACATTGTAAAGTGAAGTCATGTACAAATCACTTATCTGCAACAAGTGTATTTTCTTGGCCATGTTATGTTATTTTGGATTTTTTAAGTCATTTTGGATGGGACTTTTGGGATGAACATTTGAATTTCATCTAGCATGTCTATAATTGTGTTAAGCACTCACCTATGCAAGTATTCTCATGTGAAGCTCGTTTATGTTATTTTGCAAAGTCTTTTTGAATTTTATATTTGGTAAATATTATGCAATAGATGACCATAGAAATGTGGAAAAATCCAAGCATGCCATTAAACAAATGTAGCCAGTGCATCTAAGAGTACAAGTGTAGCTTGAGGACAACAAAGCAAAGTAGAAAGCAATGCATGGAAAGCATTGTGTTGCTTATGATTTCCAAGTGGAAGATCAAGTTTGGTTTCAACAAAGAGAGACATTAACGTGAAGATTGTTTGAGCCAAAGAAAGATTGCCATGAAGAGAATGTTCAAATTCCATGCATTACATAGTTTGTTCTTGCATGTTTAGAATAATTGCAGCAAGTCACAATTGTTGACAAGAAGATAAGGAATTCGTGTAGATGTAATGTGGAGTACCTTGAATGAGGCTCGAAGTCACCAATTCAAGTAGAGAAAGAAGGATTGTGATCGATTAAGTAAATGAGTTGTTTCATCAATTATTTTCTTAGTGAAGATAGACTTTTGGAGATCCAAAAGTTCCTAATGGGGAGGTATGATCTAGAGATAAAAAATAGGCTAAAAAATGAAATAATTTGAATCTCTTGAAACTAGCGCCAAATCGTATTGTTCGTCATCTTGATGCCAATGCTACTTGAATCACCTCAATCTGATGTTGTATGCTCAATTTATCTCATTTTGAAGTTTTGACCGAACAACTAAAAAGTCAAACAGTAGGGTTGACTAGGCTATTGACTGGGAAGACTGTACTACTAATGTTATGTTGACGTCAACATGCAGACTTGGCGTACGACATACATGAGGACTAATCTTAGCTCGACATGTGGCAACTCCGAACTAAGGCAAGTGGAATGATTTTATTGGGTGCATTGGGTGTGAAGTGGACCAATGGTGAGGTGCCACATGGCCCTCAGTGGTTGGTAAAAAAAACTATAAGTGGCCCAATGGCCTCGACAAGGTTTGACCCCTAGACCTCTGCCGAAGTAATGCCATGGTTTACCATCATACCACGGAAACAATTCTTACCATATAACAAAGTTCGGTTATATTTAATTTGTAGTCATTGGCGTGTTGGTGGGAGGGGTGAGGCACTTAACCCCAACCCCTAGTCTTGTTGGGACCCACATGACCACGTGGAGGATCCAGTGGAGGGGGCAGGAAAATAGGCCATGGCCCCCAGTTCTCAATGGTATATGTGACCATTACCTAGGGCTTTGACGGATGTTGAAAGAAGTTAGCCCAGACCTCGATCCTATCAGTTGCCACATGACCATGCCAACTAGTGTGGAGTGCTAAAATGGAAAGGGTGGGCGGTTAGCCCTAGCCCCTGGCCACATGGCGCTCCACATGACCCTAACTTGACGTGTAGCGGTTATGCCACATTTTAAAGAGGCGATAAATTGAACCTTTGGTGGTAAGAATCTCATCGGTCCTAGGTGAAATTATCACTCGAAGGACTGTGTAAAGGTAGGATTCATAGAACAATTAGCGGGTTTTGTTAATTTGTAGGACAAATAGGTGACCTTGATTCCAAGAAGCATATCTTGCTCAATTTTTAACCTTTTTGAGCTCAAGAAGAGCCTAGATAGGGGTTTTCTAGTGTTCTGAACTCAATGGCAGCCTCAAATGTCTAATTTGAGTACCGTATGATGAAATTTTTTCATATTCAAGTCGTTTAGTGCTAAATACAAAGAGAGTTTTGAGACCATATGGAGGCATATTTGAGCACGGAAAGAGCCTAGTTAGAGGTTTTCCAACCTTCCAATTACATTTGCAATAGTTTTTACTTCAATAGAGAATCTATTTTCAGTCTCTTCTCAATGTGGTTATGAGAAAAGCCATTTTCAAAACTTCATTGTGAAGTATTTACATGTTTATGCCTTTTGATTTCAGGTGGAGTACAAGGAAATATAGTGAGAAATTCCTTTTCTGTTGACATATTCATGACTTGTTGTAGGGAGTCATCTTTTTTATTGAGAATTCTTTATAGAAGAATGTTTCTTTGTAGGATAAATGATGCCACTCTAGAGTAAACAAATTGTAATGTGTTCATCTGCTATTGAGATCAATAAAGTGGCCTAACCATTGGAGCAGGGCCTAGAGATGTAGCACAGGAGGGGTGAACTTTGTTATCACTTACTTTCTTCTTCTTTACATGTTTAGCATATTGACTTGCATATGAATTTGTTTCACTTTTAATTTCATGTGTAACTAAACCACTTATCTTTCAAGAAGTTGCAAAACTAATTTTACATTTAAAGATACAAGTTATTATTCTTGCAAAATGTCAGAGGATGATAGAGTTTTCTTTCATTTTTTATATCAATTCCATACCCCATTCAACTCCACTTCCTCGCAACCATACTCATGTCCACACAGACTAATATTATTCCATGACCAAAGGCTAGTTATCCCACACTCACACCAAAAGGAGACCAAGTAAACTTCACCACTTCCAATTCAAACTCTGCTACATTATATAGTTCCTTAAGTGTCTCCTCCTATAACAGGGGTTTTGAATTCCCCCCTACTAAAGTGTTGATACGTAGCCATAGTACTCACCCATACACTCAAGATTGAATTCCTTTGACTCATGTTTAATAACCTACAGGTGAATCACATGGTTTTGTATGCAGGGGTTTGGCTATGACACCCCCTTCATTAATGCATGTCTCTTTGAGGGGGTGGCGGGCTTGACCCCTAATCCTTCACTCTAATGCATTATCAACCCCCCTATTGGAGTTTTTGTCATCATTCAAGATGGATTTTGGAGACTCGGTCCTACATAAATTTTCTTCAATAGGCCAGCAAACATTTAGATAGAGTTCTTTATCTTAGCATCCCAGATTGGCTAGGAAATCAACCAGTTTGTTACTAGTCCTCCTTGAGTGTGAATTTATGATGTAATTGATGGAAAGGATGAGGTCCTAGATATCGTGAGAGATGAGACTCTCTAGATGGACACTCTTAACCAATTTAGAAGAGGGGGAACCATCAATTATTTTTTGGGCTATCAAAATCACCAAGGAGTCCCCATCAATTTTCCACTTGTAATAACTCGCATCAAGAACTAATTGTACTTATTTTTTGAGAGACACGTATTCTGCCACATTATTTCTTATAGTCCATAGTTATGAGCATACACCTTTAATGTATTCTTATTCCAATCTCTAAAAATACCTCCATAAACTACTTGCCCTAGGGTTCCTTTTGATGTCCCATCAAAATTGATCTTTATGAAGTACACTGGAGGAGGAGTGAATCTGGTAGGAGAAGAACTTTGGGGAGAAAAATTATTGGGAACAGAGGGAGGTTCCATTTTTTGGGATATTTCTTTTTTCTTCAAGATATAAACCTTCATATTATTTACCTCCTAGTCATCTTGGGACCATGAATCTAATAGAAACATCTCTCTAATATTTTATTTGATAATATTCCATACCATTCTTGTAGTTTCCTTTTGGTTCATGGATATTATTTTGTTATGTTCCTTCCATAACATCCATAGTGAAGGAATCCACAAATGGACATAATTTAAGTAGGTGTGCCATGATTTTTTGTTGGTTACCATGGAGATGAAAAAAGGAAGGCCCTTGATAACCTCTTTTCCTAATCTAATCCAAAGCAAGTAATAATCTCCTCCCTATTAGCCACATAAAATGTGCAAATTTCAATGAGAAGTTGCTTGTCTAGATTCTCCTCCATAAAATCTATATATGCATATTTTGGTTCGCATCCAACAAAGAATAAATGCAAACATTTGTTTCATTTGATAACCACAATGGAGTTTATCCTAATCTTGTGTTATTATAATTATACATTCCTGAAGCTCTTGATTTAGATTGTCTCAAGGAAGCATATCTTGGTGATCTCAACAATACTCCCAATCATCTCTAGTTTTCCAATTTCTCCAAATGGAGGAGTTTTGGTTTATTTTCTAAAAGTCCACTAACTTCACACCTGGGTGGTCCATAGTAAATGTTCTCAATTCTCGAAGATCTTCCCTTTCTCCCAAACAAGGGCATTTTTTCCAAGCATCTTTCCAGAAGCGATTAGTATGACCATTCTTGATTTCCAAAAAGGTGCAGTCTCATACTAGGCTTCTATTTTCTTATGCCCAATTCCAAATCGAAGATCCAATGGGGGACATTGTAGCAAAAATGTATTAGATTGGTAAGAGGAATTATAATGGTTTCTATCCCATATTTGTTTCCAAGTTCTTCATCTCTTTATAACCAACGACACCACAACTTTTCCCTAGTGCTTTATTCATAGTCTTAATATCTCTCAGACATAATCACCCTACTAACTTTGGGATGAAAATTTCATCCCACGCCACATGCACCCATTTATTGGCTTTCTTTGTAGCTCGCCACAAGAATTATCTGAAATAGGATATGATATCCCTATAGATGAGTTTAGGGGCTGCAAAAACTAATAGTTGGTATACTAGTAGGGCTTGAAGAACCAATTTAAGTAGTATGAATATGCCTTCCAAGTTCAAGGACCTAGATTCCCCACTATTTAACATATTAGTGATCTTTTGAAGGATTTCTTTCCAACATGATGCTCTCAAGGATTTAATCACCAGTGGTATCCCCAAATATTTGGTTGGAAGGCTACTAATATGAAATTCCAAGACTTGCACCAAATGATATTGAATTGAGTCATCTATGTTGAAGAAATAGATGTTGGATTTCGATCTTTTAATAACATTGCTAGAAGCAACCATAAAATCTAAGAGTATATTTTTGAATCTCCCAATTCATGAAGAAAATGCTAGAAAAAGAGCATGATTTTATTTACAAATTTTTGATGAAATGAGAAAATCGTTCCCAAAGAGGCAAATTCCTCTAATGACACTGTGGTCTCAAGTAGCTTTAATATAATGGCCCAAACCCTCAACAACCAAAATGAAAATAAGGGGAGAGAGGGGGTCACCCAACCTTAGGTCATGGGAAGGATTCCAACTCATGGTAGGAGACCCATTCAGGAGGATGGAGAAAAAGGGTGTTGCGATAATAGACATGACCCATGAAATACATTGAGGGGAAAATCCAAGAGAATGAAGGACCTGGACAATATAGTCCCAATTTAACCTTTCATAAGGTTTAGAAGGATTCATCTTAATGAGCATGCTAGGCTTCTTGAATTTCTTGAGGGAATGAATGACTTCATGGGATGCTACTATCCCATCCAAAATCTATTGGCCTTCCACAATGTTGGCATGCTCAGGAGAGAATACTTTTAAGAAGGGGTTTGAGCTAGTTAACAATGATGGAGAAAATATTTTTATAAATCACATACATAGAGATGTAGGTTGGAACCGACTCAGATCTTCATAATTACTAGTTGTAGGAACTAAAGTAAGAAAAATAGAATTTAAACTTGTCCATAACTTTTGAGATCATATATATTCCTTTATCGAGGCATGAACCTACAGACTAATGAAGGGCCAAAATGAATTGAAAACATCTATATTAAATCCATCCAGCCCCGGGGCTTTGTTTCTAGGCATGGTTGGAAATGAGCCCACTACTAAGGGGGGTGGGGTGAATCCATGGTGTTAGGATTAATTAAAATTTTAATTAGTTTTACCAAAAACACCTTGTTATTAGCAATTCATCATATAGTCACATATGTATAATGTAAAAAGATAATTAACATAAAAACACCATGAACAATATCAAGCATGCACATAAGGGAACACAAATGTTTCTGGTGGAAAACCACCTCTAGGGAAAAAAAACAACTCGTTGTTGTTGCTGTTGAAATGTTCTATTAATAGTTGAACAAATTTGTACATAGAGTAGCTAGCACCCACTAGCTGGAAGACTTGACTCTTACAATAGTGTGATGACATCCATCAACCGAGAAGTACCTACTCACATGACTCTGTAGATAAACATCTATTGGAAGCCTCCACAACCAACGAGCCTCACCCAACATCCATTGGACTATCCAACTACCATTGGATTTATATTCTCTTCCTCTAATCACTGTAAAGTAGTATCTACAAGCATGAAGTCTCTACATAAGAAACCTAGAAACTACTCTGATCTCAATCTGAAAATGCTAAGTTGATATGCACCCTCTACTCAAAAAAATCTATAGATATGCAATATGCTGGACAAAACACTATAAAACCCACTCACACTCTCACTCCATCAATCACCTTACACAACTAAATCAATAACTCAATGCTCTCACAAAAGTATATGTCAAAATATCCTCAATAATCTCTAAAATTGAAAACCACATGCAAATACCATGGTTATCCAATTACCATGAACTCCTGTACCATGGTAATCTCCAAGTCAATACCACAGGTAAATACCATGGTTATCCCAATACGAAAGACACCTATACCATGGTAATATCCAATCCAATACCACAAGTAAATACCGTGGTTATGCCAATATCATAGACCCTTGTACCATGGTAATATCCAAGCCAATACCATAGACAGATACCATGGTAATACCAATACCTAAAATTCCAATAATAAGTGATGACCTGGACCACACACATAAACATATAGTAATGAACCTTGAACCAATACCAAGGGAAAAAACGAGTACTCATGACTAGTCCCATAACTGCACCCTTAACACATGAAAAATTCGGCAGCAACTGCACCCACAATACTAAATCCATGTAGTTAAAGTCCTATTACAACACACATAAAGCTGGCTCTATGTGGTTGTGGAAAAGTATAAAGAAAAAAAACCATCTCACCCCAGACTTTTGCCAACCTGCTCCACAAATCTCCAACCACCTGCATAATTGTCATCAACTATATGCATAAATTCATCAACCATACATAACATTTGCATAAGCCAAGTCAACATAAGCCAAGCCAAACCACCTGCAACAATAAAACATCTACAACTAGTGGCACAAACCAACAAATTCATCTATAACAAGCCACCACAAACACAATCATATGAAAACACATGCCCAAGTTGACATCAATGCGAACAATATCCCCTTTGACATTGATGGAAACCCCAATTGAGCTATCTAACAAACACTGACCTCTGAAACTAGTCTTCGTAGACACTTCTCTATTTGCATCAATGGAAAAGGGATAAACTCATCAAGCACTCTTGTGCAAATATAATAAATCCCCCTAGACATGAGTTATATATGACCCCAATACAACTCTCTCACTCCTCTATAGATGCATGAATACAAGTAACAACAACAATAAATCTTTCTCTCCTGAATTAGCAACAACATGCTCAACTCTCATCTGAAGCATCAATAACAAAGGATGTAGTCCAACAACAAAAAACCAAATCAACAACTCCAACTACCTCAGCAACAACTAAGCATTATAAGCACCAGAAACAACAACAAAACTCAACTTAACAACAAATGGATGTATCCAAGTAGAAACAAACTCAATCAACAACTCCAACCACATCAACCTCACTCTCAAATAAGGTAGCAGAATAAACATCAAAAAAAATTTGACATGACTAGTAAAAGCATCCTCCCAAGAAGCAACAAACTCAACCATTAGCATCACTAGTAGAAGACCATATCCATTTTTCAGCAACATCTGAGTAGTAATATAAAAAACACCTAATAGCCAATTATACACTAGACATGTTCCCCTTGAGCATCAACATCATCATGCAAAGAATTCCTTCTTGCTGAAAGCTACACGCATGAACCAAAAGATTGACTCCACATAACATGACTGATACATAAGACATACACTATCTCATTTATGGTTGTACAAATCAAATGACATTAATGACTCTATGGACCCAACTTTGACATCTTGACACTCTTTGTCCAACCAATAACATGACCAGAAAATTTGAACATTTGTTACAGGGCCTTATAAATGAGATACATGTATGAATCTGAAAGTGACTAAGAAAAGACTCACTTTTACGTGGCTTCATTATGAAACACTGGTATCCAAGCCTACAAATGGTTGAAATATGAATTCCTCAAACACATGACTATTTACATGACCATGATCAACCAAAGTAACCTTATAGAAATGGATTCTCAAACTAAACTATGATTGATTCACAACATTACATATCCTTCTCGAAACATATTACATGAATGAGCATAGGAATTACAATATGTCCTTTTACAAAAAGACCAAGGATAATGATAGCATATGTGATACTCTCTAGCATCAATAGATACATTATAAATGCTTTGAGGCTGGGTAGAAATACATAGAGAACATGATGAAAGGTCCTCACCATCAAACATTAAGAATACCAATTGTCCAACATAAAACTGTCATAACTAACCAAGGTACAACCTTATCTATTTTCATCCACAACCAATCAATCTAATCTAACACATGCCCATGGACATAAGACACTACAACTTCCGTCAGCAAGCTCATCACATCATGAGAAAAATCATGATTCCAAGGTGCCAGTCATATATCTTGGCCATCTATCAACAATGCACATCCCAACATTTGACTTTTATACTGAGTAATGCACACAAAGTTACCATAAAGTGAGTTACAACCATTTGGTGGTCATCAACAACAAATCCTTGGTCACATTTTATGTAGTAAATGAAGTGAAGTCTTGAGCTATTCCAACAATCATGGAAATGCAATGTCGTCATGATGGCACCAAATCTCTTAATGCCAAATTTTATTTAATACATCAGCATATCTATGCACTTACTTTTGGAAAATGTTCATGGTTGATTCATTCCAATAATTCTCACACACAAAATAAATTCTCTTTACCAAATTTTCATGCACCATTATCCATGCGTGATTTCTCATCATAAGTAAATTGCCTATGGGTTTGAATTCCAATTGATGGTTTTCTCAAACCATTTGTCCCATAAAAATATTACTCCATACCAATCTAAACCCAATCAAATATTAAAGAACCAATTGATTTAATAAAACCATTCTCAAACCAACATATAGTTTTGGTGAAAACCAAACAATACTTACAACACCCCAGTAATTAATACTTGATAGCACCAAAAATGAATTTGGCACTAATTTCCCATTTTAAAGCAACATTGTAACATGTACATTCACTTTCAATTCCATGTTCATGCTTTACTAATTCCAATGATGATTCACCAAATATATCCATATGTGAATTCCATTCATCATTAGAAATCAACCCATGGTTTATATAAAGAACTCATCGTTTCTAAGAAAGACCACTTACAACCTAAAACGATGGGTCATTTGAACAAATGGATTATAATATATCGAGGAAAATAATTTGTACTCCATTGGATTCTCATCCATGTATGATGGTTTTCACAATTATTTGCTAATGGGTTTAAAAAACAATTGTTGGTTTTCAATTCTACCTCAGCTAGCTCACCAAGTAAGAAAAATCGATTTCTGTTTTTTACATTGCTCTCCCTTCATTCGTAACTCCAGATTATAATATTTAATATGTAATGGTCTACAAAGACTAAATCAATTAATTATTAAACCAACCTTTGGATGGTATTTGACTAGATGATACTCCCAAAACCTCGTGTAACGCATTAAAAAGTTACACCAATCGAACATACCCTTATTTATTTATTTATTTATTTTTGTTTAAATAGCACTATTTAATAAAAACAAATGTATTTCCAAAAGTGCATATTTTATCTTTGTGTCTTCAATTTTCTAACTATTCCTTTCCCCTTTTTAATTGTAGGTACACAGATCAAATCAACTGTAAAATAATCTAGCTAAATAATCTAGCTACACTATCTAATGATGAAGAATTTGTAGTAGATCCATTTTTAGACATTTTTAAGATAGATGAGAGACCAAAAAACAAGACTTTTACTCGAAAACCCCAATAAGATAATGTACTTTCTACTTCATGCTCCCCATAATGCTAGACTGGCCTCAATCTTATTTTTAGTCTTTCTTTCTCGAAATCTTGATGTACCGCTTCCTGGTCAGATCTTCTTCTAGTTTATTTTACCTCCTCTAGATGCCTATTTGAAGACTAGATCCCTTAAGGGCTACATGCAATAGCAAATCTTTGGCTTTATGGCCTAAATTATCACAAATATAACATATAAAATTCCCAAGGAAAGGAGGAAATGACTCAACTATTTTGCTAATCTTATTTCTACTTCTTGTTCCATGAACCCTATAGTCAATAGATTTATGTCTGAAACCATTACAAAAGTAACAATACCCTTAAAATAATTATTTGTACCTGGAAACTGATGGGACTGCTTGAAAATTATCCTCATTCAACTACTTATTTTTCTAGGAATAGCTTGCCTTTGTACTTCTGCAATTTGTTGAAGTATGTCCAAATTTCTCACAGCTAAAAAATCTTACATTTTTCATATTTTTCTTTGCCACATTCTTTAGCTTTTGATTTTGATATCGGTTTCCTTCAATTTTGTTGGCAGTTTTTTCTTTTGGTTTTTCATGGGTATCCACCTTAGATCTACTCTCTTGTAACTCTGCTACAAGTTTTCTACAATTGTTGATCTGTTCCTTTAGTTGATTACCAATCTCCTCTTTAGTCTTTCTTTCCTTCTCTAACTGATTTTTAAGATCTGAATTTTCTTTCTTGGAAACAAATTCTTTCTCCTCAAGAATCTATAGTAATATCTTTAGATCTCTATTCTCTAAAGTGAGCTTCTCAATTATCCTTGCTTGAGCTATGTTTTAAGCCTCAGTAGTTACTAGTTTCTTAAGCTCTTCATCTTCAGATTCCTGCACTGGAAATACACCTTCCTCACATCTTGAGGAATCAACTTTAAAACACTAATCATCAACTTCTTCAATAACCTCAAAATCATCATCACCAAATTGGGAAGGAAAATGTCCATGACTAAAAATACTATTTGCCATACCTTTTACCAGCAAAAGAGGTTCTTCAGGTTTTGTAGCACTCCTAACCTATTTTCAACTCTTCTTCTTCTGAGATTGTTTCCTCTTGTTTTTGGCCATGGTCCAATTTTCTACCTTCAAGTGATTAAGCTTCACTGGGAGAACTCTCCTATGATACGAATTGTTGGGAATGATCTCAGTACTGAGAGGGGGAGGGTGAACCAATAATGCTAGGATTAATTAAATATTAATTCATTTTACCAAAAACACCCAGTTTTTAGAAATTCATCATATATTCACATATGTAGCATCTAAAAGGATAATTAACAAAAAAGCACCATAAAAAATATCAATCATTCACATAAGGGAACACAAATGTTTATGGTGGAAAACTCCCTTTAGGGGAAAACACCACCTCTTGTTTTTGATGTTCAAATCTTCTATTAATAGTTGAGAAAAATTGTACATAGAATAGCTAGCACCCACTATCTAGAAGAATCAACTCTTACAATAGTGTACTGACATCCATCAGGTGAGAAGTACCTACTCACACGACTATGTAGATAAACATCTACTGGAAGCCTCCACAACCAACGAGACTTGCCCAACATCCATTAGACTATCCAACTACCACTGGATTTATATTCTCCTCCTCTAATAAATATCTTCTAGTCTATGTAAGCATGAAGTCTATATGTCTCCAACTCCTCCATGTGAACCACATTTCAAAATGTTTTAGACTGGGTTATCAAATTTGTTGAACACGAGCAACCTAGTAGCTACTCTGATCTCAATATGAAAATAATAAATTGATATGTATCCTTTACTAAAAAAAAACTAAATATATGAAATATACTGGACAAAACATTGTAGCACCCACTTACACACTCACTCCATCAATCAACTCACACAACTAAATCAATAACTCAATGCTCTCACAAAATTGTATGTCAAAATATCCTCAATAATCTCTAAAAGTGAAAACCACAGGAAAATACCATGGTCATCACAATACCAAGGATACCTGTACCATGGTAATCTCCAAGTCAATACCATAGGTAAATACCATGGTTATCCCAATACCATAGACACTTGTACCATGGTAATCGCGAAGTCAATACCACAGACCCTTGTACCATGGTAATCTCCAAGCCAATACCATAGACATATAATGGTAATACCAATACCTATAATGCCAATACCAAGTGCCAATCCAGACCATACACACAAACATGTAGGAATCAACCTTGAACCAATACCAAGGGAAAATACTAGTATTCATGAATAGTCCCATAACTACACCCTCAACACATGAAAAGCTCGACTGCAACCACACCCACAATATTGCATCCATGTGGTTAAATGCCTACAATCGCACACATAAAACTAGCTTCGTGCAGTTGTGGTAGAGTATAGAGAAAAAACAAAAACATTTCACCCCATACCTCTACCAACCTCCTCCAACTCTCCAACCACATGCACAATTGTCATTATCTATATGCATAAACTCATCAACCATACATAACATTTGCATAAGCCAATCCAACATAATCCAAGCCAAACCACCTGCAACAATAAAACATTTGCAACTACTGGTAGAACCCAAAAGATTCATATGTAACAAGCCACCAACAACACAATCATATGACAACACATGCTGAGGTTGACATCAATTCCAACCATCAAACATTGCAACACAACATCTACATCATCAATGCCAAAAGACATTTCCATTACCACTTCCTCCACTTCGACAAAAGAGATTTACCTCATTAGAGACTCATTCTAGTTCAAATGAATCAGGTGTGGAATGTGAGTAGTAATGTGACTTATTGTTTCTTGTCTATTAGCCTATGGTTCAACAATCATGTTGTGATAGTATGCCACCCGTTATTGCTCTATTTCTTTATATTTTATAGTCTTTGGCCATAAGGGAGAGTACCCTATATGGTGGTGGTGCCTAATCATTTCTGTGTGAAAAATATTGTAGTATTATCCCCCTCTTTCAACTATTGTATCCTATATTTTTGTTTCGAGAGAATGTCCTCTTGTTTCCATATCTTCTCTAATCTATTAATAATCTGAGCCTCTTCTCTAATTATATCTTCTCAACATCCTTCAAGAGTACCTTTTTTGTTGGATCCCTTACATGCATACCTCCAAAACTTGTTTATCAATAGATATATGTCCAAACTCCTTTCTATTGCAATCTTTAATTTTTGTTTTGAGTCACTTTACCTTCAACTAGAATGTATGCATATGATATCTTCCCTAGACATTTATTTCATCCCAGCAAGTCTTAACTGTCATTAAAAATTAGGATCTTGAAGCTAGAAGCTCTCAAATTTGAAGGGGAAATTCTGCAAGGTGGCTTTGAAATCCAATTCCATGTAAATTGTCCAATGCTAACCCTAGAAAAGGTATTATTGTTGCTTCCAAAAATATATCTTTTCCTGATAGAGATTTTGATATCAAGAACCAGTCTAATCTACTAGCCACCTGACGTTATCCCTCTTTACTATTATTCCATGTGAATATGCCATTAATTATGTCAATATCAGCCATGCTCAACTCTTGAAGAAGATCCCCAAAGTGTTTAGCCTCAAGGACAAGCTCCCTTATGCCATATTTCTTATCCTCCAAGGATTTGACAATATTGAAGTCCCCTCTAGCAATCCAAAATTCATCATGGTGGATATTTCTTATTTCATGTAGGTTGGAAAAAAAGGTTTCCTTCTCAGCAGGGAGATTCGATCCATACACTATCATTAGGCATATCATCTCCTTGGTGCCTACACACTGAAATATTCTAGATAAAGTTCATGGGCATGTGATCTGATCCTAAAAATAAAGCTCAAGCGGGTTCCAAAGAATCAGGGGCCCCCCAACAATCCCTCTTGCATCAGAGCCATCTTCTTGCATCCCCTCCAACATTGTTCTATAATGTCTTGAACCCTATCACTAAACACTTTTGCCTCTTACAGCATGGAAATTTTTTCTTTTTCCTTGTTTAATCTCTCCCTTAGATACCTTTGTTTTCTTGTGTTATTGAGGCAACATATATTCCAGGTGACCATATTCACTGAGTATACTATTGTGGGGAGGAGTTCATATTTGGGAGCACAACCACCTTCCTTACGTTCATTAGAAACTCACCCACATTTTGGATTACTTCTTTGGTAGCTATTATTCCCTTCCTTCTAATATCTTGAGTTATTTTTTCCTTACCTTTATCTTTTTGGGATTGAACTCCAAAGCCCTCACTTGTCATGTTGTTCTTCCCCTCCCTTTCCATTCCATGATTTCAACACTAAACATACAACTGGTAATACATCTTATTTTGGTATTCTAGGATAAATTTAAGTTCCATGTGCAACCATTCCTAAATTAGCATCATCATGATATGCTCCTCTAAGCTTAAGGTTTCTGAGTTTTCTTCAACCACCGTCTCAACCTCTTCAATCATATACAACTCCTTCATCTATGGTTTTTCTGTTCGGTTTTCACAGGTTTTCCTCTTAATGTTGATTTTCCCCTAGGGAGATTCCTTTATTGTCTCTATGACCATTAGGTCTTCTAGAAACCCAATATTCTCCTCTTCATTCATGAGTGGTGAAACAGTATTTCCCACTGAACTACCTTTTGGTTCTTCTTAGGGTGGTTGTTGTTTAGTGTTTCTCGATTTATTAACCACCTTAGGGAATCTACATACATTTCCTCTTGTGGTTTCCTCTTGCATTTCCAACTTCCTGATTAGGAAACCTTTAAATAGATCACCATGCTCGAGACAACACCAACACTTAAATGGGACATTCTCATAGTCTAGAGGTTGAGTCTGGACTTCAACATTGATATGAAGGTTCTAATGATTCTTGGAGGGGTTGATAAAAGTTCATATATACAAAAATTATAGTATATGAAGTATAATGACCTCCCATTGTAACCTTTTAAATTTTCACAAAATTCCTAATAGAACTACAGATTCCTTTAGGAATTTTAGGGCCCTAAAAAAGTGTCGGCAATGAAATGAGACACACCCATATTGGTGTTGCTAGAAAATTATCCTTATTTGGATTATAATATTCCTCCCAGTGTTTCTTAAATAGGCCTACCTTGTTGAATAAATAAGGTTCCCTTTCTAATACCTTATTCTTGTCTTCTAGATTAGAAAATATCACCACAAAGAACCCTTTGTCCCCTAATTTTAGCTCAATTTGGTTGTTCGGTTGCTATTTGGTTTAAATCCACTTCACCAAATACCTCTTTGTTGGTAAGATGCCTGTGATTTTGCAAATGAGGGCATAATATTTCATATGTCAGTGGTATCCCTCTAGTCTATTAGGTGGTATCATATATTTCAGGTTTACTACTGCTTTGGCTAATCACTTCCCTTTATTGAGAGATTGTCATTGTGATGCTAGAATCGAGTTCTCTTGTTTGTTGTCATTTCTTGAAGAGGTTCTTGACCCTCGCACATTTTTTTATTGGGCACCCATCATGACATTCCTATAGGAGGGGATTTCACCCCTCCCTATAGAGCCACTCATTTAAACCAGTAAAAATAATCTAAATTTAAGAGTACAAGAGAATAAACCCTTCTTATCAGGAAATTGTAGTTGTAGCCAAAATATAGTGTATTCAAGAAAAAATTTACTACACATTTTCTTAATTTTATTAAGTTAAAATAATTTATCTTTAAAAAATCACCCAAAATATATCTTCACACAATAAATTAAAGTTTAACCAATCATGCTTAGCCCATTTTTATACTTTTCTAACTTATTCAAAACTAGGTCCAAATTGTGTTTGTAAACACATGCCCTTGCCCTTAGGAGTGTATTTACTATGCTAACTCAACTTCCCTGGTACAGTTAGAGAAATGGGTTAAATTTCTTTTTTGACTTTTTTTAAGTTTCCAAAACTCAACTTAGATGTCATCATCGTATTTTTCTTGGTGAGACATTTCTAGTGATATAAATTTTATCCCAATTGGACTCCAAGATTACAAATTATGGTCCTCTAAATTATTACTAATTCAATTGTATCATCTCCCCTTACTACCACGTGGTGCCCATGTGGCATGTTTCTACACTACCACATGGTGGAGAGGTCTTACCATTTAATGACACATGCCTACATGGCATGTCACATGTGATCCTATCTATCTATCTATCTATCTATCTATCTATCTATCTATCTATCTATATATATATACACGTGCGCGTGCACACACACACACACACACATGAGTGTGGGCCTAAACCACTCTACACAAGTTTATGGGCTATCTAGAATATGTTCAACAAATATTTTATAAGTGTATCGAACATTTTAGCCAAACTCTGCTACAAATAGTAAATACCTTGGCTCACCATGGTTGGTATTCCACATGAATATTTATTTAATACCACTCATCGATAGTGACTTCAATGACCTCTATAATTATGTTTCATTCCCATAACTAAATGATGTTGAAAGAATGTTGTGACTTCAACATATGAATATGCATACACCTATGCTATCCCTCATGCTTGAGGCAAAATTCATGTACGTAAGGCAGGTTCAAGATATGCACTCCTACATTAAGGCCTATTTAATATTTAATATTGTAGAGGCTATTTCAATTGCATGATTTAACCTTTACACCATTAACATAACATATTAACTATGCATGTGAGTGTGGCTAAATAAATTAGGAATTAAGACTAGAATCTCAACATCTCAACTCAATTATGTTTACACACACACACCCACACATACATTTCTATAATTTATATGTATTTTCCTTCCTGCACACAACCATTAGTATGAAAATTCCATGCAAATTTTTTTAATTCATTTCAGTAAGGCCTATATACTCCATAATACCATTCACACTAATGAATTTATAAGGGCTAGAAGGATGACACATATTCCCTGTACATGCTCATTATGGTTTTGAGTCATCATTGTTTCAGGTCATTGGTCAAGCTCAATATTTAATTATATTAACAAGAATTATTATACATGCACCCAATGTTTACACAAACCAATCACACAGTTGTAATCATTTTGTGCATACAGAACTTATATATATATTTCCCCTGCATAAAGAATGTTAGTGCAAAACCACAACCAATTATCAGAACCTCACTCTTTTTTATCATAGGAGAAATGTGCATCCTTCATGCAATAAATATAAAATTGGCTTAACCACCTAAACATAAATTTCATGGCAAATGATACATATGAAGAAGATAACCTTGAATTGAAACTAAAGTTGGGAAGTTGAGCCTATGACAACAACTATCCACCCAACCATAGACAAGTTGCAATCAATTCTCACTTGTAGTTGTCACTCCTGAGCCAGATTCTAGGGACTAAGGGGACTTTTTCTCAAGGGATTAAACTCCAACTAGTAGTTGAAATACGGATTCCAGAGGTTCTCCCACCTCCACCCACCAACTAATTAAGTATTCAACAATAGCATAGAGAATCCAAGGGTATGTTGCCTCCACCCTTCAACTATTCAACAACCTACATAAACTAGGGAATCTAGAGATACAAATATCCACCCTTCAAGCTACATCATAGTGGTTCCACCCATCCTGGGGACTCCATAACCCACTGTAAAAACAACCACAACAAGAAAGGACTTTAGGAATCCTCCTTTCAGGATTCCAAGGAACAATTCTCCATCCCATCCATCATGGAATTCTATACAAAACCATCTCCACCCTCTAGATAACAGGGAATTGAGAGACCATTTTTCCTCATCTGAGAGTAATTTCTTTATTCCTTCTTGTCAATCATAAACTTATTTCCATGTTGCATCTTCGTGTTCCTACTTGTCATTGAGATCCCTTTCTTATGATCTCTCTTTCGCTTCACAGGTTATGCTTCCCTATTTTTCCATATAACACTTGATTCCCAAACCACCTTCTCTCTCCCGCACTAAGATGTTCGACTGAGATTTTCCTCCTATCCCCTATGCAGTCCTTCATACAATTACCTATGTCTGCCAAAATCTTGCTAGCCTATTAAAATGGTGCGACCTATCTATATGTCCTCTAGATTTGTTTATTGTTAGTTAGTTTGTTGCAGTGGGTGGCCATCACACCTTACAAGCTAGCAATCTGCCCATTTCCCCTTTTTAAATTCTTATCCTTGTTTTCTTGTCTACTGCTACAAAAAAGCACATTTTTGTCTTCAGTTTCAAGTTAATAACAAAATGCAAATTGTCCCTTTTGCGCAACTATTAGTTGTCATGAACCAGTTCATATTCCTACCGTAAGGAAACCATGAAAATATCTCGAGCAAATAACCCCTCAATTCTGATATCCATCTAGCTTTGACTCAACCCATCTTTTATATCAATATTTACATTGTATACCTAAGTGGAAAATAATTAAAAGTGTAAAATGGCTTACTTGGATGTTTGGATCAATCTTATTTTCTAAACTTAACAACACCTACCACAATTCCTCGAACCATTAAAAAAATTACCTTAACCAAAATTGTTTATGATACATTTTGCAAAGTGCTAGGAAGCCTACATAGTTTCTCCATGAATGAGCTTTTATGAGTTCAATACACTATTGATAGAGTGAAAGTGATGATAAACGAAGGTGTGGGTTCGATGTGTATGAATTGGATACAAATATAATGGATGGTGAATTTGAGGGGTTTCTCAAAGATTGAATACATGATTATCTTA
>APFE031490475.1:0-13118 GCA_000404065.3 Pinus taeda
AAGTGACAAAGTGGCCATATGGGGTGGACCAACATCTCCCCAAGAGGAGAAGGGACTAGGATTTCCTCCAAGGGGAAATCCTTGGTTGGTAGACTCCATTTTCTCAACCTGAAGATCAATGGGGAATTTGTGATGTTATTATGATTTAAAATAATTTTTTAGACGCTTTGACACAACTTGTTTTTTCAATTTTAAAGATTCGAAAAAAAACAAAAGATGACTCTAGTCGCCTTCGATTTTTATTGAGCCTGAAGTACAAGCGCTCAGAGGACCTTTTCCGTTAAGGAGTCTGAAAAGGAGCAAAATGGACTTCTCTGGAGATCTAGGCAGAGAGGATTACTAAACCAATCGTAAAACTACAGAATAATTTTTACGGTACGGCAGTTAGTCTTCCCGAATGCTGTGTTCGGTGCATTACAATCGATAGGTTGGCAGACACGGCTTCCTAAGGATAAAGGTTGCAACCTATAGTGGTATCCCAATATATACGCGACAGTACATGGGAGCACAAGTCCGTACTGGCACTTATCGTCTCAGAGTGGAGGAATCACCCAACCAGCACTGAAAGTAACAGTTACCAGGCTTTATGACGCCGGAATACATCTCTAGCCTAGACCTCTAGATGTTGCGTTAAGTTCCAAAGCATTGTTAGATTCATTGAGATTTATTTTAAGTTGATTTTTCTTAGCAGTTTGCCTTTCAGGTTCACCACGTGATGTATGTATAATTCCTAAATGCAGTCTAAGATGATAAATAGATGTTTTATCTTCTTTCAGCAATGAAAATCCTAGCTACTAAGGGGAAGAAAGTCAAGCATCTTTTCTTCACAGAGCACAGAGCACACGCTAATATGCACAGTCCTAAATCAAGCCAAGAATTCAAGATGCAAATGCACATGCATGTATTGGTTTTCAGTTCCTTTAATGTGTAAATGACACTAAGAAATCTATGTGCAAAATTGAAATACTTTTAAAGCGACTGTACTCAACAAAATTCTTTTTCAAAACGAAGTGAAAATAAGAGAGACACTTTGCGATTTTGAAATGGAAATTGCTTTACGACACTTTAAAACTAGTAAATCAAGTCTTATGCAATGATAACTATAAATAAAATATCTAAAACAATGTGATTTCTTTCTAAAACTGAAAATGACAGCTACGACACTTTCAGATCTAGAGACGACAGTTTGACTATGTTAATTTTTGCAAAAGAGAACTAAAACGACGCACAATACATAAAAACGTTTATAGTTATTTGCACTAAGGAGGCGGAATAATGTTAGAGAAGGGGGTATTCACATAAGAACACTAATTACAGACAACAAAAACTCTTGAATAAGACTGAAAACAGTGAGAAAAATCCACAGTCGGAGGGTAAAACCAGTCCTCCCTGACCATCGCACCTGTTACACAGTGAACTCAGTATGCAGCGCAGTTACTCCATTCGGGAAGTGCGATGCATATAGGCTGCCTTGAAGGCAGGGTGCGATGGTTATAGTACGAGACTTTGAACGAGAATTCACTCACAGTTTGCAGTTTAGTTCAAGTGTTTAAGCTGAATAAGTACAGATCAATGTATGTAAAAACACAGGGGAGATTTAAGAGGTTACTAAAGCCACTACTTAGGGCAATTAGATTGCTTGCAGATCTATTGTTTAATTTATAAACAAAAACCTAGAGATTGACTGAAGTAGCATTGATCTACTTTGCATTTGTATGACAAATGTAGTTTGAAGGCTAGCTGGCTTGACTTCAGGCTCCGTCTGTATGTTTATAAAAAAAAAGGATAGATAGGCTAACAAGTAATCTAGTCGCTCCCCAGCGGAATCGCCATTTTGTTATACGGGAATAGTGTCCACACGGATGCTGCTATTCCCACTAAGGTGTGTGGCTATCTTAGAAACAAACAATCAAAGTCTACTGTTGATTCCTTTTATGAAAATAGATGTGAGGAGAACCAAGAGGGCCAACCTGAGTCTTGTGCTCGATTCCTTCTCCTTCTTGATAGAGTTTTTCTGCCTGCTCTTTTTCTGTTCAGCTTCAAAAAGACCTGCAGAATCATAGCAACATACTACTATGCAAGAAACAAGGATCTAAATTCACAAATAATGTAGGATCAGATGTACATTAACCATATACAAGCATATATAAACAAGTACACCAGGATATGGAAGGAAACAAGAATAGCTTTATTCAGATAAAAGTAGCAAGAGGATTGCGACCATGAGCAGCTCTGACCCAGCATCATCCTCTAGCTAAGAAGCCCTTCTTTCACCTCAAGCAAAGCAAAATCACCCACCACTGTGAATGTACACAAGAATACTGACAACACTTCTCTATAGATTACAAAATTCCAGCCTCTGGATCTCTGTGATGAGGGATCCATATATAGATGATTACAGAGAGGTGAGTCATCTTTTGGGATCTTGATTAGTGTCTTCTCTCTGATAGTTCTTGCTTCCACTTGGAGAATGAAGATCTCTTACTCATTCCTGGTCGAAAATGGAGTGGCAAGTGTCAGAGGGGAAGCTTCTGGAAGATTCCATGATCTTCTACCTCGCATTTTGGTCCCTGCCATTTGTCCATTCCCGACCATCGCACCGTACAGAGGAGCAAAACGGTATGCATCGCACCCTATACATTGGGAAGGTGATATGCATCACACCCTCTGCATGGAGCTTTCAGTATGGTCCAATTTTGACCATTTATGAGTAGTTTTCAGTGGAGAACTTCTGCGAGATGATGTAATCAATTGACCTTGTTCCTTTAGGCAGTGAAGCAACCCTTTTAGGGACTTAAGAGCCCTCAGTTTATGGACATTTGGGACTTAAGTGCCCAAAAATGTCTATAACAGGAAGGACATAGACAGAAAGGAAGGATTTTATGGAGAACATGAGCAGACCACATCAGAAGCCTGAGATGCTAGGGAGGCCACCAGGGCCATCAAAGATGAAGGGATTGACTAGGTTGCTCAAAGGATGAGCAACACCTTTAGTAGGGGCTGATGATGAGCCTCATAAATGGATAATTATATGGGCTCATTTTACCTCCTAACCTAGTCAAATCAACCATTCTCTTAGCTTATTGTATGATTTTCTGATTATATTTATGCTTATAGGGTGAGTTGAGTTAGTTATTATGCCATGTGGTCTAACATGTATTTAATACATATTATTGATGGATTTCGAGGTCAAATTCAAGGATCCAGTGGTTAAAGTGCAGCAATAACTCGAAGTAGACAGAGGAGAGGACTTATAGGAGGGAATCCCCCTCATTTATTACTCCTCACATCGAATTCCCCTTCATTCAGCTCGAAGTACTAGCAGCCGAATCATGCACTAGAAGGCAGTCGAGCAAGTGGAAGATGATTGATAGTTATCTCGTGTTTTGGGAGCCAAGCCTCCCTGATTTTAAGGAAGTTGTTGGTAGCTTCATATGTATAAGTAGAGAGGCCTAACACCTCACTAGGGTCAGATTTTTGCTGGTGTAAACTTTGTTCAAATTTCGAGCTTATTATTTTGTGACAGTTTCATGTAATCTTGCTATTTTTTGATAATGAAGATGGAATCATTTTTGGGCTAGCGCTGAGTTACCTCAGAGGGCTAAAGATCTTGGGTTAGGGCCCAGTCCAAGTAGCCAAGCTTCTCTTTACTTGTATTTGTATGCTTTACTTCAGTTTATAGATTAATTTTCTGTTAGATGTATTTCTCTTATGGTTAAGAATAGGTTGCTTTTGATGATTTAGTAGTTTGCTTCCATTTGTGCTTTCAGTAACAGGTTAAGTAGTGATCAGAGAATATTCAAAAGGCTAGAAACAATTCCTTGGCCTCTTTTCCTCCCTCCGGGACCATGATTCGAGGCGAAGACCCTCTTGTTGCCCCAAAAACACAGATTTTCCTCATTCCTAGGACTTCTAGTGTTTGTAGCTCTCTAGTAGGTTAATAGTCTAGTTTTGCTTTGCTTTAGATCTCCTTTATCGTGTTTTCCTGATTTGCAATAGTCCTCTTTCATGCTTTCCCTTTCTACAACATTTCTCAGCATTTCCTTTCACACATCATAGTTTAGGCCATTTTGATGCAAAACTCTGTTTTTCCTAGGATGCACTCATCTCATTGGTTTCTTGGTTTTCTTGATTGACTGTCAGTTTCTATGTAGAAAAAATCTTCCAGTATTAGGCTAGCTTACCATCAACCACACCCTCCATCTGATCTATGCCCTATAGGTCTCCCAAACCTCACCTCAATTCTTCCCTAGTTTCCTGCATTTTTCATAGAACTTCTTCCTCTCTCCTTGAGAAAACCCAATCATCTTTCTCTCTCCTGGTGATTCATGATAGATGTTAGGCACCCTAACACCTCATTCCAACCTTCACCCACCTTTTTCACCCACTCTCACACTCTCAAAATAGTGAAAATTGCTCTCGGCCTCCTCCTGTAGGCATCCTGTAGTTTCCTTGTTTTCCTCCTGTAGTTTTCTTGTGTCCTCTTGTAGGATTTCTTTTGAAGGCCGATTGTGCGAAAAGCTCCAGAAGGCCACCTAAGACCTATTAGGACCCATCCACACCATCCTACATCTTCCCAAGCTCCAAAACTACCCTCTAACGCCACCTATTCGCTGCCACACTCACACACAATCAATTAGAAGCATGTTGAATTCACATAAAAACACATAAAAATCCAAAAACATGTTTTTTGCTTGTTTACTTCTAGAAATAGCATGGTTAGATGTTGTTTACTTCCTTGAATAGGTAATGGCATTTCTTTCATGGTTTTCACAGTATTTTTGGCAAAAGTAGAAAAGCTTGTTCATTAGCGTTTACTAGGTTTTGCTTTACATTCTAGCCTTTCTCCTTTCTGCAAGTAGATTAGAATATGTAGAATAATATTTTTTTCCTTTCGTCACATATACAACTTCTTCCGAAATCTATAGAAGTTGGATTGAGCTCCTAGTTATCTTGCATTGACTGACCAAGTGACAACTTGCAGTGAGAACTAGTACTTTTGCATATAACACTGACGCTTCCAAGTTTGTTACAAACTACCGGGTTAATAAAAGTAAAGTTGGCAGCCCAAGAGTTGCAACATTCTTGTTGCAATACTGACACTCACTAGTTTATGAGTGTTTCTAAGGGATCAAGCACGATACCTTAGTCTTGTCCAAGAAATAGAGTCGAAGGTGAATCAAAGGAGAGAAAAAAAAAGAGTGAAAGGAAAAATAGGGGGACAGGACCACAAACGCAAATTGTCGAGTCAAGTGGTATTAGAGTGACAACGATTCTCTATGGGTTTAAGAACCATAACAAATATTTGTATTGAAGGAATTGCACAAGGAGAGGAGGATGAGGATAGCTAGTGACATAGGAAAAATAGAGTTGTAGCAAAATAAATCGAGCAAGAAAGTAAGGAGGAATTGATAGACCAAGACTCAGAACAAGACGGATGTGAAGAAGTACCTGCCAAGTGTAGAGCAATGAAAAATTTGTTGGGTTGTGTTATATTCTTTCCATGACTAGCCCACGTAGTTAATCGAGGGCGTTAGAAGGGACTTGGAGACCCCCCTTCGTTGCGTCGTTTTCATAACGGAGGGGTCATAGGGGGTTTGAGGAGTGTAGGTAACCCCACTCTATGGGGTCTAGGGAAGCACCCCAGAAAGTTTTGTTTTTGGACCCTATATTAGATTGGGTGGACCTACCTATGGTTTTGTGCATGATTTTTCACACATGGTTTTGGACGTGATGGTTTTCGGTCCATGGTTTTGGATGTGATGGTTTTCGGTCCATGGTATTGGATGCTTCAACATGTATAAATATGTATTGTAACATTGAAAGGAACAGAATGAAAAATCAAACTGGTAGTCGCGGTTTTTGGATCCAGCGGAAAATCTCTGTGTATGTGTTTTATGTGTTATGCTCTCGCATTATTTGTTTTTTGTAATTTAGAATTCGTATGCAGGTAATTTTTGTACGGGGTTAAAACCTACATTTGGTATCAGAGCTGTTTTGGCTTCAAGGGGACGCCTTTGTTGCTGAGGGGTTTGGCTCGGGGTTCAGTGGGAGATCTGCGGGATCGATTCTAGTGGTAAGAGAATATGGTGAGCAGTGGAAAGATAGAGATCAAGAAATTTAATAGTCGAAGTTTTGAGTTATGGAAACTCAATATGAAGGATTTGTTAGTGGATAAAGATCAGTGGATCACGGTAGATCCAGGTACTAAACCAACGAGAGTGTCCAATGAATAATGGAAGAAGTTGAATCAGAAGGCAAAGAGAGCAATATGATTGTGTGTCTCAGATTCAGTATTGTTGAATGTATCAGGGGAAGCTACGATGAAGGCTTTGTGGGACAAGTTAGGGACTTTGTACCAATCTAAGTCTTTGGTGAATAAACTGTTCCTATGGAAAAAGCTATATAACCTGAGGATGAATGATGGAGACTCGGTGACGGAGCATCTGAACGCATTTAATACTGTGGTAAGTCAGTTATTATCTGTTGATATTAAAATTTCATATGAAGATAAGTGCATCATTTTGTTGTGTTCTCTACCAGATTCGTGGGATAGTCTGGTTATTGCAATAGGTAGCAATGCAACTACCTTGCGGTTTGATGAAATAGTCTTATCCTTGCTGATGGATGAGATGAGACGGAAAAATATGGAGAGCCATAATGGTGATACCTTGTCTGTACGAGGATGGTCCCAGAATAGAAACAAAAATAAGTCATCGAGTGGGAGATCTAAATCTAGAGGGAGATCTAAATATCCAGGAAAACCTATGAAGGTGGTTTGCTAGAAATGCAGAAAGGAAGGGAACTACAAAAGGGATTGTAAATATAAAGCTCCTGACAAAGGAAAGGGATATGACAATGCGCCTTCTGCAGAAGCGAAAACCACCTCAGATCATGGTGGGGATGTGTACTTGGCTTCTTCAAGTACACATCTAGATCATGAGGCATGGTTGATTGACTTAGGTGCATCCTTTCACTTCACTCCCCATAGAAAGTGGTTCTGCGAGTATGATAAATACGATGGTGGTGATGTCTTCTTAGGGGATGATAGGAAGGCTAGAATCGTTGGTCGCGGAAAGGTAAAGTTGAAGTTGCAAGGTGGAAGGTTTAGAACACTTCCGGATGTTCTGCATATTCCTGCATTGGCCAGAAATTTGATTTCTGTAAGCAAGTTGGATGATGCAGGTGTAAAAATAGTGTTTGAGAAGGATACCTACAAGATGGTTCAGGGAGCACTAGTATTAATGTGGGGAGTTCGGATTGGAACTCTGTACAAGCTACAAGGTAGCACAGTTGTTGATGGGCGCAATAGTTCTATGGTTCCTGAAAATGGAGCAGAAAATCTAGTGGCCTCTCAAGAGAAGACCATGTTGTGGCATCAAAGGCTTGGACATATTGGAGAGAAGGGCCTTCAAATACTTCATGGTAAAGGTATGGTAGAAGGTATGAATAATAGCTCTTTGGATTTTGATTTCTGTGAAAATTGTGTATATGGGAAGCAAAATCGGGTGAGTTTCCCCTCTTGTGGTAAGAGGGTGAAACAGATATTAGAGCTTGTGCACAGTGATGTGTTTGGACCTATGAAGGTTCCATCACTGGGTAAGTCTATGTACTATGAATCATTTATAGATGACTTCTCAAGGAATACATGGATATATTTCCTTAAGAAGAAATCCGAAATCTTTGATAGGTTTAAATATTCTAAGGCTTTGGTGGAAAACCAGATAGAGAAGAAGATAAAGGTGGTGAGGACAGATAACGGTGGAGAGTTTTGCAGTAAGGAATTTGAAGAATTCTGTAAGAAGTGTGGTATAGCATGACAGAAGACTACTCCATATACACCTCAGCAAAATGGATTTGTAGAAAGAATGAACAAGACGTTGATGGAAAGGGCAAGAAGCATGCTTAATGGTGCTGGATAAGGACAAGAATTCTGGGTAGAGGTGGTGGAGACAGCATGTTACCTGGTCAATAGATCAATCTCATCAGTGTTGGAGGATAAGACTACACAAGAGGTATGGAATGGTAAGAAACCCTCCCTTTCACATCTGAGGGTGTTTGGATGTGATGCATATGTACATGTTCCAAAGGAGAAATGAACCAAGTTGGATAATAAATCTGAAAAGTCCCTCTTTATTGGGTATAAGGATGGTTTAAAGGGTTATAAGTTTTGGAACCCAGTAATAAGGAAGGTTGTGTACAACCAAGATGTGGTGTTCAAAGAGGTGAAAGATGTTATTAAACATGAAGTCCAACAAAAGGAACCTAAGAAGCTAGAGTTTGAGCTAAAGGAGAAAGAATCAGACTCTACAGCAGAGGAGGAATCAGAAAATGAAGAGCCACAAACTCCGGCTGTGAGATGATCAGTTCGAGAAAGAAGGCAGCCAGAAAGGTATAGTCCATCTGCTTTTTGTTCAAATTTTGCTTTATCTATTACTGATGATGATCCCAGAACTGTGAAGGAAGCCGTAGATTCAGAGGATGGAAAACTTTGGAAAAAGGCCATGGTTGATGAAATGGCATCTTTGCACAAAAATGAGGCTTGGGATCTAGTGGAGGTGCTGGCTGGAAGGAAACCCATTGGTAGAAAATGGGTGTTCAAGAAGAAGACGAATGCAGAAGGAAAGGTGGAGAAATACAAAGCTTGGTTGGTAGCAAAAGGTTATTCCCAAGTGTCGGGAATTGATTTTGGTGATATTTTTTCTCCTATTGCCAAGGTAACTTCTATTAGATTACTTTTATCTATTGTTGCTGCTTTTGATTTTTAGGTAGAATAGATGGATGTGAAGACAAGGTTACTTCACGATGATCTAGAAGAGGAGATCTACATGAAGCAACCTGAAGGCTTTGCGGTGAAGGGCAAGAAAGAACTGGTATGCAAGTTAAAGAAGTCTCTGTATGGGTTAAAACAGTCACCAAGGATGTGGTATCAGACATTTGATACATTTATACGGGGACTTGGCTTCACAAGAAGCAAATCAGATCACTATGTGTATTTAAAATTAATTGGCGACCATGTTATTTATCTGGCCTTGTATGTGGATGATATGTTTCTAGCTGGAAATGACAAAGAAATTATCCATGATTTGAAGACCCATTTGTCCTCCAAGTTCGACATGAAAGATCTTGGTGCTGCAAACTATACTTTGGGCATGGAAATTAAAAGAGATCGGACAAAGAGGAAGCTCTAGTTAAACCAGAGGAAGTATGTCGAGACAATATTGCAAAGGTTTAATATGCAGGATAGTAAACCGGTGAAGGTTCATATTCCTGTAGGTGTAAAGTTATTGTTGGTACCATTCTATGACCCCTTTTTCCCTCCCAAAACATGACCATTTCCTACCTCTTTTCATCATTTATCCCTCAAATGCCTTGGAAATTAATTAATTAATAGTTTTATAGTTGTTGAATTGCATTTAAATTGATTTAGGGGTTTTGTGTTAATAAATTAGGATTTTTGGCCTAAATAACTACAGGAAGTCTCAACAACCTGTAAATGGCTTATTGTTTGACATGTGGCATGACAGCCAGGCCAGAGCGAAAGGTATGGGCGAAAAGAGGAATGTCCAAGCATGGACAAGCACCTATCCCACAGCGGAAACATCCCTCCTATATGTGCGGTCAACGCCTGGTCAACTATGGCATGTTGGCACAAAGGCAACAACAACACTCAGTTACAGTCAATTCGATTTTTAGTTGTTTCCTAGTTTTATATGCGTAAGTTAGGATAGGAACATCTTTGCGTTTTTGTAAAAGCAGCAACAGCCGCCCATGGATAAAGATCCATTTTTCAAAGGATGTGAATGTATGTAATTAAAAGGCCGAACCTGGTTATATGTTAGTTTACCTTTTTGATACTTCAGACCTTTACGTTTTATATACATTTCTTGTCGCCTCAGAACAGAGCTTTTGATTTAATATAAGATTGCATTATAATCTCTGTGCGTTGTTTGATACTGTGATCGTGGAGTAACAATCTTGGTGTGCCAAGAACGCGGACGGGCACTGCGTGCATGGTATACCGATATTTTAATTACGTTTACATTGTATTTACATTGTGATTTTAATTACATTTTACAGTCAAGCGTTTGAATGGTATTTGATATCGATTTATATGCTCAGGGATTTGATTGATGCTTACGTTTGTGTTTATGAATGCGCTGTTAGATGTCTATGTATGTGCTTGAACAAACCCTCATCTGGATTGTGAATCACATCCTGTAAAGGATTCGATCCAGGGTTGCTTTGTAAAGCACTGATATGGACGATGCTTATGATTTTTACTTTGCATGCTTACAATAAATATTCATGACTGTTGAGTGCCATTAAACAGGGGTTTCATGTTTGGTGTCTCTGTAAGGGGACCGAAGCCTTTAAATATAGTGATACACAACATGTTATGGATTGCATTTTAGTTGTTAATGACATATGGTTTGATGCTTAGTTAAAGCTTTGATTGATAGTTTAACATTAGATCTAGTCTCAGCACTGTACTTAGGAATCATAGGCCTAGAGTAGACCCTTTATGTCTATATATTTTAGGCACACGCCTCTAAGTATACGCACCCTGGTTGATAATGAATTTAGACCAATCTAGCACCCTAGATAGGACACTACATTTTGGCACCATTGCCGGGGAGGCGTACTTAAAGGATTGAAAAGAAAAAAAAAATTTATAAACAAAAATCAACAAAAATACAGTCAAAAGTCATGTTCATTTATGCCTAGGTTTAGAGATAATCAGGGTAGATTCATAAGAACCCCCCACCATTCAAAAACTAACCCATCATCATCAGGAGCAGACTCTGTAAAGAATTCAACACCAGCTGAGGAAAATTTCATTCAAGCATTAGAGGATAAACAAAAATCAGGACAGAGACTTACCCTCATTGAAAGGCAAAATTTATTCATACATAAATCATAGAAGAGGGACTTTCCTAGGTCTGCCACACAAGGAGAAAGTAGCACAGTGATTCAATACACTCCAGAGATTGAACACTCTCCAGAGACTGAACACTCTTACCTTAATCGCCTCTTTGAAGGAAGTGACTCTGATACAGAGAAATCTACTAAGATGGTTGAGGAAGGAGATGGGTCAGCACCACATCAAAGACAGAGAGATGAGGAAGAGTCCACTTTTCCTTTTCCCATACAAGAACCACAGGAAGATGATGAGATCAAAATGAAAAATATACCACCATCAGTGCTACCTAATTTCTATGGTATGGCTTCAGAAGATCCGGACTCATTCTTGTTCGAATTTGACATTGTATGTCGGACATATGGCTATACTGATGATGCCCATAGACTCAGACTTTTTCCAGCCACATTAAAGGCATCAGCCTTGAGATGGTTCATGGGGTTTGGTGAGCATACTATCACTGATTGGGATGGTATGAGAAAAGTATTTCTAAGGAAATATCAACCCTATTGCAGATCCAAAGACTCTAGATGACATCTTTAGAATGAGCCAATAAGAGGATGAAACCTTGGAGGAATACTTGGAACGGTTTGTCTACAACTTACAAAAATCTAAACACCGAACTATGCCTCTTGAACTGACCCGCACAATATTCTTGAAAGGTATTCGAGAAGAATACATGGATGAACTCAACTTAATGGGTAAAGGTGACATTTCTGTTTTACCCTTTGAAGAAATCGCTGATCTATGCGAAAAGTATTCAAGGAGTAAAGCTAAAATGGGAAAAAGAACCTTGTCATCCAAGGCCACTAAGTCCAATTCAGCAAGTGTCACAAGGGCTGAGATAGGCAACCTGTTAGAAGAATTTAAGACAGATTTATTAAGCACAATAGGGAAGCAAATTGACACTTTAAAAGCCAAAAAGAAACAAGAAGCTGAAGATCAGGTAATGGCTATTTTCTGCCCCAAGTTCCGGAAGAAACATGCACTAAAGGACTGTCCATTAGACAACATTCAAGTTTGTGCTTTCTGTACTGAACATCATGATATATTTAACTGTCCTAAAGTTAAGGTTTTGCAGAACTATAACATGGCAGCCAATGCAGAGATGGAAAACATGTATTACATGGGCACAAAAAGACCATGGCAGCCAAGGCCAACACCTCAAGGTATGTTCCCAAATCAAAACGTGCAATTTCCTGTGAATGATCAGATGTATGTACAGAATTCATGGAATGTACCCATGCCATGGCAGCACCAAAACAACCAACAACAACAATGGAGACCATCTCAATAGTATTCTCAACCTTATCCTACATATCCTCAATCATACCCACCGTATCAACAACCATACCAACAATATCCACATCCTCAACCATATCAGCAGTATCCTCAACAAGCTGTGTATCCACCTCAACCTACTCAGCAAGCACTGCCTGCTCCTCCACCAATAAATCCACCACAAATCCAATTTCCAGCTAACTCACAACCTTCCAGACCCACACAAATTCCTGCTCAAACTGTCCCAAATCCGAATAATAGAGCAGAGAGGCCAGCCTACAATATAGAAGAAGGAACTTCATATTCCACACTACCTTTGTAGAACATAAATTTGAGGTCTGGCAAGGTACTCCAGAAAGACTCTCCAATAACAGATAGGCGAGAAAAAAATATAGAAAATGAAAAAGAGATAACAAATCAGAAGAAATCAAAAGATAACATCAGTGATAAGCAAATGCAACAATTGAATCCACCTTTTCCAGACCGATTGGTCCAAGTCAAACCTCCACTGTCTATACCACAATTTGATGTCTTAGATGATCTTAAAAATGTCTACATAAAAATCCCGTTACTGCAAGCTATAAAAGACATTCCTATCTACACTAAAGCCATCAAAGACATGTGCCTCAAGAAGCCTGCTAGAAAAAGGATTGATCCTCAAACTATTCATGTCATAGGACATTTAGCAAGACTTATGACCAATATTTCCATAGAAAAGTATGTTGATCCTGGAATTCCCAAAGTAACCACCATCATTAACAACATACAAATTCCAAACTCTTTGATCGATCTTGGAGCCGCAATTAATGTCATGACTCTAGAGACCATGAGAACACTCCAGCTTACCAATCTGCAACATACAACAATTGTTCTTGAACTAGCTGATAGGTCTAAAGTGATTCCTGAAGGGATTTTG
>APFE031490480.1:0-24134 GCA_000404065.3 Pinus taeda
TTCCTGGACCAACATCAGTTGATTTTAAGATAATTAGACCTTTTAGCTCATAGAAGATTTTAAGATAATTTGGTATTTGAACGACCTACATAGGGATAAAGACTTTGGGATAAGTGAGATGTTGCTCCTTTCAATTAACCAATAATCAACTCATTGCTTTATAAAAATAAAATTAAATAACAATCATAATAATAATTAAAATTTAACATATAATTATTAATAATTTCAATTGAAGATTATAAAATTAGTATATTAATATTATATTAATTAAAATCAAATATAATTTAGAAATTAATTAATTTAGGTTTTGTCTTTTTGTTAGAGGAATTAGCGAATGCTAACCACCCCATAGCAACACACAACCTAGGGGTGAACTAAAGAATTTGAATATGGAAGCACATGGAACATAATACTTCATTTTCACAAATATCGCCAATCAAACTACCACTCAAAATATAATTAATTTAGATTATTAAAAATATTAAAAATTTTAAAATGTTATTCTAATATTAATAACCATATATCTTAAAGTTATTTAAAATAATTATATAATAATTTAATTCTTATTTCAAAATAAAATACAATATTAAAAATGGAAAATTTATTTTATTTTCCTTAATAATATATTTATGATCGAAACTAATGGCTCGATATATCAATAGCCTAATAAATTTTAGTACCTTCTACTTAAATAAATGACTTCTATTTAATAACAAAGAGCTCACAACTCAACGTCACATGTACCAAAGAGCTCAGACCTCAACACCAGGTGTAGCAAAGAGCTCAACACCAAAAGAAAATTGAAGAGAAGAATATGCAACCAATTTGGGCAGTGACATGTACCACGAAAGTGGCATGTACTAGAGAAAATTCATTTTATTTTCCTTAATATCGTATTTATTATTGAAACTAATGGCTTGATATATCAATAGCCTGATAAATTTTAGTACCTTTTAGTTAAATAAATGACTTCTATTTGATAACAAAGAGCTCACATCTCAATGTCGTGTGTACTAAAGAGCTCAGAGCTCAGCACCGGATGTAGTAGAGAGCTCAGCACCAAAAGGACATTGAAGAGAAGAATATGCAACCAATTTGGGAAGTGACATGTACCAAGGCAGTGGCTTGCAACATAGAAAGCTTAGGGGATTGTGGTTGTCACGGCCCTATCTTGACGATAGTCTTTCAACCTCACATAGGCAGGTGCACACTGCTACCCAATTTCTTTTCACCAATACTCTCAAGTACGGACTACGCCTAACATTCAACACTTAGATTATTTTTCAACTTTTACTAAGCATTCATCTTTTTAACACAGCGAAAATACATTCATTATAATTATCATTTATAAACATATGCATAGCTGATACAATCTTCTTTTAATGGAGAGGGAAACTCCCTGACTAGAGTTTGTCCAAATAATAATAATAATACACTTTTACAAGCATTTTTATACAATCAAAACCTTTGCTAGGAAACCCCAAGTCACCTCTACACCTCTGCCAATTTTTATTTTTGCACTATCGTTCAGGGTCACCCCACCCTGGGTCACCCTTCATTCAGCCTTATCCCTTAGTCCGTTTAGGGTGGCCCTCATTCAGCATCGCCCCTCCATCATTCAGGGTCACGCTCGTCATTTAGTAGCACCCCTTTGTGCAGTGATGCCCTCAGTGGCTCGATTGCTGAGAAAATGTGCCCCTCTGCAACTCATCTGAGCAAGCGTGACCCTCTGCATCTTGTCCACGGCTAGACGCAACCCCCTGTAGCTCATTCGGGCAGGGTTGCCTCACTGTAGCTCATTCGAGTAGGGTCAACCCTTTGCAACTCGTCCGGGGAGGGTCACCTCTCCGCAACTCGTCGGTTCAATTTTCTATTTTCGGTCAAGTCCTGTGTTCCTTGGTCTGCCTACACTTTCGACCCTCGTATTTGTTCAACTTATTGCTTGTCCATGTCTAGAGTACACCTTGAACTTGCTTTTGAAGCTTTGAATTATACCTTATCTCTTTCACACATTCACCAATATATATGAACTCTCCAAGTGATAAGGTGGGTTTCTTGCCCAGGCCAACCACTCAATTTGACCATCATACCACATCTTTACTTCAACTCACCCCGATGCGTTGGCTCATCAAGTCCACATACCCAATCGTGCACCTTATAACATTGCCATTGCAATTTTCAATACTTAGCCATTTTTTGACTCTTCGGTTTTTCGACTCTCGAGTTGGCTCATCGCAACTCGTGTCTCAGGTGTGTTTAAACAACCACCCAACTAGTCTCACACCAACTCATCCCATCATCAAAAACGTTTGTCGCACACAACTCACCCGCTCACCAACTCGTCGCGCCTAGCTCGTCGCCCATCGACTTGTCGTACCCAGCTCGTTGCGTTTAACCGAGGGCGCATCGCCCCAACTCGTCGGATGTTGCACGCACAAGTCATGGTCATGATAGTGGCCGTGGAGGACTCGTTGACGATGGCTAGACCTGTTAGGAGCATTGGAGTAATGCTCTTGCATTACTTGATTACCTAGAATTATGTAAATGTTTTATCACAATATGCTTTATATTCCTAAATTTTGTGGCTCTCTCCCTCGGGAAGAGGACAAATAAGATGTGAAAAATTTTAATTTTTTAATTGAAAAACAAAAACTGATGTTGAGATTTAATAGGGTGAGGAAAAGTTATTATTGCATTTGAATTAAAACCTTAACTCTAATGTGTTGATTCGTGTGCATCCACTAACACTGAACAACATACTAGTCCTTTATGCTTTATGACAGGGACTAATAATAGGACCTTTTTTTAATAATTTAAAATAGTTGACGCGCGTAAGATTATAACATATTTAATTGGATCATTAATTAATATGTTATTATATTGAAAATTATAAATGATATTGAGTATTTTACTATAGTGTAAATTCAAGGTTAATTGAAATTTTAAGAGTAATCATTATATATATATATAAAGGTGAATTTTATTACTTGAAAAATTTTAAAGTTTAGATTATGAATAAAAGTAATCTTATGCTTTTCATGACCATCATCAGAAAGAGGTTTATGAAGACAATGATAACTAGAAATGATAAGAAATTACAAAATTTGAAATATAACTAGAGTCTGAAAAGTAATTGTAATTACAAAATTTGAAATTACAAAATCTGAAAAGTAATAGTTGTCGTTGAATAAATTGTGCCCATCGTTGTCAATCTTTCCGTCATTCATATATATATATATAAAACACAGGACGGAACCCTTGGCACCCGTTTTCAAAATCTTCTATACGTCAGTGTACAAAATTTTTACAATTATATATAAAAATAATATATAAAAGATATTATTTTAATATATATATTTATTTATATATTGTTTATTAAATAGTACTAATAAATTTATATACAAATAAATATGTTTAATAATTTTCATAAATTTTATTAATAACTTATTTTATTTATTTGAATTTAAGATTTTGTAATCAATATCTTGAAAAAAAGAAAATTTTCAATGGAAATCACATCAAAATATCAAAATCTAATAATCTATATCTTGAATAATGAGAAATCTTTCGGTAAAAATCACATCAAAATATCAAGATCTAATATTCTAGATGTTCAAAACAAGTAAACAAAGTATTTTTGATGTGATTTCTACAGAATTTTTTTCATTATCTTATTTATATTTAATACAATTCATTAGTTTGTAGTTCCAAATAAATAAATAAATAATTTCTATGTAATGTTGTTGTTATTTTATTTTTTAGATTTACAAATTAAAGTTTAAAATAATTTGTGAGCACTTTCTATATAATTTTGTTTTTAGTTTATTTTGTATGTTTTTTTAAGTATGAGATATTATGAATATTGTAGGTAGAAAATAATTTTTATTTGTATAGAAAATTAAATTTAATATAATATATATAAATGATTAGGAAATAAGTTATAATTTATGGGTGAAATTTAATTGGCAATTATTGTGTTATGAATTATTGTGTAAATCATGAGATTAAATGTTCAAATTCCTCATGAGGAAGCAAACAAAAATAAATAAATTAGGAAATAAGTTATATAATTGAATTCCCATATGCAATGACAATCAAGGCAAGGGGACATCTTCACATCATCCCACTTGGCCAAAAGATTGGGGGAACTTAATTAATTTATCCTTATACAAAGTCTATGTCAAATTAAAGTATATTATTTTTACATGTCATATATCATTTGGTATGAAAGAGTGAAGAATTAGATAGAAGATAGATATACATATATATTTCTTAATTTTCAATTATTTAATGACATATGAAATGGTGACTAATGAAATAGATATTTCTTTATTCTCAATTATTTTATAAGTACTTTATCTTTATACAAAGTCTATGCCAAATTAAAGTATATTATTTTTACATGTCATATTAAGAGACACATTGCTTGGAAGGATGAACGGTATGCTATTTAAAGGCACCTTGAGATTTATGAAAGCTCACTTTAAGGCGGTAAATTCAAATTTAATATAAACTGACACTGATTTAAAAATTTTCCAAAGCCATACATTGACCCACAGTTCCGGAATAGCAATAATGAAATTGTAATAATCTACATTAACGAAAAATACATATCGTATAATAGAGTGCATCTATCATAGTGTATAAGTAATCCCTACTGTTTCTTTGTAGCACAATCCTATGGAGATGGGATTGTAGTAACCGCAAGTGTTGCTATTGAGACTGCCTCAATATTTGGCCATATTTTGTCTTTGCCTTTGGCCTAGCCTATTCCCCTATTGTATTCTGTCATTTCTAGGATTACATTGGGTCGATTGGATTCCTTTCCGAATGATCCTATGGATAAGTGTGAGTTATTTTTGCTAAAAGTTCACTGTTAATTAGCTTTTGGGAGAAGTTGAGGCATTGGGCTTGTCACTATGTCACTTTCAATTTCATTTAGCTCAATAAGACATGGTAACAGTTGATGCAGCGCTTATATATCAGTTGCTGCAGCACTTATAGCCATTATCAATTTAAATGGTGCCACTTAAGGCAACTTATAACCTACTAATTCAGTTGAAGGCTTTTATATTTTCTTCTATGTACTCCTTTATAATTCTCATATGAGTATATCCATGATGTCCTCTTTTAACAATCCTGCAACCTTGATATCTACTCATTGTTAACATCTCAATGATAGTGATTATTAATAGGAACATGTATCTTAGTTTCAAGACAAACTCATTTACTCTCTGACTTATGCTAAAATTAAGGGAATTTCACCCTACTCACATCTATTATTAAGTCATGCCTTCATTATGTAGATTCGTCTTAACGATCGGTGGTGGCATTAAAAGATGTCAAGGTGGTTTCTCTATCAAGCTTTTTTGGGGGAGTTTCTATTTTTTCTTCATTTTTTCTATTTTATTTGCCTTGTCCTTTGTTATTTCTACATAAAATTAGTCTTTTCCTTTTCCATGCAACTATAATTCGTTATTGGGTAAGGCTTCTCCCTTTTGCTTTCCCATAGTTTTTTCCTTCTTTTGTCAAGCCTTATGAATCTTCTTTTGATCTTTTCTTCCTTCTCTTCACTTGCAGCCTTCCCTTGTTGTTTCCAAGTGCTCTATGTTCATTATCTACTCCTTCCTACACCTTAGTTTCCTTTCGCCTAGTTTCTCTTTCCTCCAAGTCATAATTCTAAGGTTTGGATCCTCCTCCGGTCATTGAGGATAATAGGGAAGGAGAGAGCTAGCACACTCTATAACAAAGTCAAATGTGAAAAGGTTTGAAGCATCCTTTTGGGCGAATACCTTCCAAGCCATTTGACATGAAATTCACATTCTTCAATAGGAAGCTTAAGTTGAATGCCATTTCATCTTAAACATAGATGTGAAAAGTGAAATTCAACATTAGATTCCAGATATTGGTAGCACTGGCACTATGTGCACTTGGTACCTCCAAACTATTGCTATAAACTAGAAAATCAAAATAATAATGCGAAAGGTCTAAGTGGATGGGTGTGAAGAACAACAAAAGATTCTCCCACACTTAAATGAATCACAACTCTAGCTTATGAAAATTTACATTTAGTTATCTCTAACATTGAATAAAATGATTTATTTGGACTTCTCCAGTTTGGGGGAAGCCACTATCTACCCTAATCCTATCTAGGTGGACTCCCACATTTGAAGGTTCATGATTTTATTTTCCATTTTTTGCTTTTAGATCAATAGTCGACATGGTCCACATGACAATAGTAGGCCTATTAGCCTTAGCATTTCATTATTCTCTATGTGAATTTTTAATTAATATAACTATGTTATCAAATTTGGACTTATTATCTAGTCCAAAGCAACATTCCTATGATAATCATTTGGTTTTGAGTGACACACATGTAGGCATAAGTAAGACTCATCCTATGTCTTTTAAATTTACCTTAGCTTACATAAAATTTAAGCTAGCTTACAGAATATAAAAAATAAAAACTCAAATTACATATCCTTTGTTGGGCCTACAAAGTTATATATATATATATATATATATAACATATATATAAATATATATTATTCCTTTTCTATAGCATTTTAAATAATTTTTATAAAAACCACTCAAAGAAAGTCTTTTGGGTGGCTATAAAGTTTTATGTAATTTTGTTGCATCTTAAGGATGCAAATTTTGTTCATATAATATCTCTAGCTTCCATAAAATAAATAGATGTTCAAAAAAATATATATTATATAAAAGAAATGGTAGAATATTTCTAGTTATATATGATTATTTAATAAATTGGGCTAAACCATTAAGAAATAAAGGAGAAGATCATTATGCAAATTAAATGTGATATTAAAAATAATATTATTTTGCCAATGGTTCTTAGCTAAAGTGGTTGGGATTGTGGCTTGTCATCCCATCCACCTAGATTGAACTCTGAGGCATGCTTTAGCCTATATTGATTAGGCTCAAGTAAGTTTCATAGTGAAGCTGGAATTTAGTCAATTCATAAAATATAATGGAATAAAAGAGTGTGACTTTTGCTATACTAAAATGATGGAAGATGAAAAAAACTTTCTGTCAAATTGTTTGTCTTATATATCATATAAAATTATATATCATATAACATGGCCATAGAAACCAAATATTAAATAATTAAGTGTAATTTCATTCCCTTTTTAAATCAAATAAACCATATGATTCTTAATGGATGCTAATCATCATCAACATATTTGTCAGTGCTTAAAATATTACTTAAATGTCTACTTACCATGTTATTATTTTCCACAGAATATCAAATACATCATTTAAATATTAAATTTAAAAATATATTAATATTAATTTTATTTTAAACTAAATAAATAGTTAAATAAATATATTTTTTAATTTTTTATAAAGCTTAACATATTAACAATCATCTCACAAGGGAGGGGGCCACAAAACCTTAGGGTAGGGGGATTAGGGTGTGGAATGACTTGGAATCATAATAGGCTGAGTAAGATTCTAGTCGGAATGGTTGAGTAAGATACTAGCACTAAACAACAACAACAATTAATTACGAAAATATTAAAAAAAAAATTAATAAAATTGGATTAAAATAGAATGAAGATATTTAATGTGGTCATAGTAAAAATATAAAAAATTAATTATTTTTATATTTAAATAAGAGTTTATAAATTACTGATGGATAATTTATATATAATTATATTTTTTTTAAATTAATTTTACCATTTATATAGCCACGTCATAAATAAATATGGATGTCAATTATTAATTGATAATTAAATTATATTAATTTGATAATTAAATTATAATAAATTTTCTTTCTTTAGACGTCTGATCATCCGCTCGATCAACGGCGAGAAAATATACGAAATATCCAAGTATTATACCTTAGTTAATGTATGATATTATGAGCGGAAGCGATTAACAATGTGTTTATGATCACGTATAGCATATAATTAGTGTCTTAAATCTAATGCATTTAAATAAATTATATAAAATGCGTGACACATTTAGATAACCCATTGTTTAAATTCTACATGGTGCAATGTGTTTATGATCACGTATAGCATATAATTAGTGTCTTAAATCTAATGCATTTAAATAAATTATATAAAATGCGTGACACATTTAGATAACCCATTGTTTAAATTCTACATGGTGAATTAAAAATGGTATATGGTATTTAATAGGTAAATGTTTTGCGTGGAATTTTAAGTAAAGTTAACTAAATAAATTAACTAATATTAAAAAAAAAATAATCACTTAAGGGGAAAAATTGAGCCTATTTAAGAATTGCTTCACTGTAATATTTTATTTTGAATGTAGTATTATTGAAATTTTTTAATACAGAGAATAATTTTGTAATTTATGCTTTAAATGTTTTAAAGCTTTATCTCTATTAGAATATATTAATTAAGATTGATAATTTCTAATAAACATAGTGCAATAAAATATTTAAAATATTTAAAGCATAAAGTCTATATTAAAAGGATTCAATAGTGCTACATTATAATTTGGATGAGTTAATTATCTATGTTATAAATGATTCTAGCAATTTTATAATTTTCACAATGGAATATTACGTTGAAAATTTTTTAAATTGTTTCGAACTTTTTTAGCTTTTAAATAAAAGAATATCTCAATTATCATCTCAAATACTTCAACTTAATTTTTCTCTGTTTATACATAAAGCATTTGAATATTATTATGAAAAAAGTTGATACAATTAACACACAACATTTAACAAGTGTAATATGCAGCTTTGTTGCTTAGTAACTACCTATTATGCATAATTGATAAAAAAACTTATTGTAACTAGGATAATAATAATAATACTACTATGCAAAAAATGTATATATTTATAGTGATTTTTTAACCTACTTGTTAAAAGTATATTACTATTTTCTTACATCTAACATAATGTACTAACTAGGATTTTTAAATGACATTAACTTCCATGGTTGATCATGGTTTGTGATATACTTGAGACACAAATTTAAGATATCTTTTTTGGTGATCACAAAGACACATAGTCTAAATCCTATGTTATAGGACAACTAACATACTATAGTAATTAGGAGTTATAATGTTACTAACTTTCATGAGGAAGCATGTTTTATCATATGTTTGAGATATAAATCCAAGTTAGTGTAAGAAAATAGTAATATAATTAAAAAGTAGGCTAAAAGATCACCATAAATATAGACATTTTTTTCATAGTAGCAGTATTATTTTTTTCCTAGTTACAATAATTTTTTCTATCAATTACACATAATAGGAAAGTAATAAGAAACAATGCTACATATTACGCTTGTTGAATGTTGTGTGTTAATTGTATCAACTTTTTTCACAATAATATGAAAATTCTTTACGTAGAAAGAGAGAAAAATTAAGTTGAAGTATTTGGGATGTGTTGAGGACGTTGGACCCACCAACATTCAAGGGATCTTCCTAGTATGAAGTCCCAACTAGACCTCACACCGTTTGGTGTAGGAGTCTCATCTGGTATGATGGCCCGATTGCAATTATCTTAAAGATATCCCTTAGCTCTTTCTTGTCGGCACATGAGAGTGGTCTTCTTCATCTTCAAACACCGAGGTTCGATTGCTTGGTGAGTGCTTAGTGTTACTTTTGTCAAGGTTCTTTCACCACAGAGGGAGGGGGTGGATGTGAGTCTCCAGTTGGAAGAGAAGAGTCCCAACACTCTCATAGATACACAACACAACAAGACATGCATAGCTTCTGGAGGGATAGTCCACACTGATGCAACAATCACAACATATAAGAGGAGATAACACGTACAACACTCAACAAAGTAGTTTGCGTGAGTGCGATGGTCGTTATAACAATTTGATGGGAAAGGTTTTGTCTGATGTTTGGTGAGGCATCCTGTGTGAGAAAGACAATGTTAACAACTTATACAACACATTTTCATAAACATATGTATTAAAAGAACCGAAATAATTCAATTGTTTTAACACAGGTTAAAGCAACATGCATTACAAGTGTTCTAAGATCAATTTTACAAACAATTACGATACATGTGTGAAAACATGCTAGCATGTTATCAGGTTTTTGAATTAAGTGAAATTTCCAAGACACATTGGTACACCATACATCACCAACCCCATGAGTGGGGCGTTGAAGCCACTACTCACTCCTCAAAGAAAATATTACAGACTCTTAGGGCTATGTCGGAGGATCCAAGGTGAAAAAGTCCATTGCATGTACAAATGAGGGGGTATTTATAGACAATGGTATAACTGGCCCTTGTGACTATTTGATTTCCCTCACAATTGTTTGACTTATTTTACTCTTCAACTTTACATTACTCTTCGTATGACATGTGGTTCTCTTGGACTTCCAAGTTACATTACATTGATTGACAACAATATGGCCCACATTAGTGATGTGGTCGAGATTACTCATGACACAACTTGACATGGTAGTGCTGGTATGTTCATGTTTCTGGTGGTGTCCATGTTGAGCTGTATTGCTGCTAAGTGATGATTGTGCTCTTGGTGTCTCATAGCTTTACCTCTGCATGCCAAGGTGTGTGGAGTCTTTGACGGTCTTGGTGTTCGCTTGATGTTGCATGTGCAAGTCTCTCCTGCACTTGTACTTTCATATGGTTCATGTGTTTGTTTGTTCACGAAAATATCTCCTTGCATGCATTGTCAGTTCACGAAAAAATATCCTCGCATGCATCATCAATTCGCAAGAAAATCTCCTCACATGCATCGTTCATTCAGCTGTTTGTGAACAAATCTCCTTGCATGTGCTCTCCTTGTTCATCCCATCTGTCTTCGTGTCATGTCTTGTCCATGTACCTGTATCTACAATCACTCCTAACGAGACAACATCAAATCCATAAACCTCCTAGTCTACCATGATGCATTGTCATTTTATTACAGATATGAGGGACTAAATGAAAGGAAAAGGCCATGAAACTCTGCAATGCAGATGTCAAGATGGGATGCGGTCTCTGAGTACTGTCGTTGAAAATTGCGTAGAAGTCATTGGGAGATTGAGATGGACAATTCGGATTAGTAGTGATTGTCTACGGGATCTGGCTCAATTGGCGGGCAAATATGTGCAATTTTTTGTGGGAAGCAATGTAGGAAGTAGAGGGGCTTTGTAGAAAAATCTGTTCAATTCCTCTGGGGCAGTGGTAGGTGGTTGCAGGATGCTTGCCGGGAAAAAAGCGCATTTTTCTCAAGGAGCTGGTAGCGGGCTACAAGGGTGATGCTAGTGACAAATGCACAATATCTAGGAGGCTTGCCTGCTGGACATCCCATCATAGTTTCTGAGTTGAGCGGGATGCTCGGCATATCAGTGACTGCTCATGAAAACTGTGAAGTTTTCTGGTTGAGAAGCAGGCCAACTATCTGGGTGTCTGGCTGGAAAAACTGTGAAATTTTTTGAGGGAGACATGGATGGACACAAGGTGTCTATCTGGCATGTCAGCACAAGTTCTTTAGTTAGTAGTGCGGGTAAGGTCTGTAGCTTTTGCGCAATTTTTTGGGCTAGTGATTCCCAAGGTCACTGCTCGATCAAACTCTTTGGTTAACCAACTAGAGGGTTGGTTGATTCACTTGCGAGAAACATAGATTGAGATGGATTACTAAGAAAGTTTTCACAATTCTAGGTTACGGTTGGTTCGGTTGATTCTAGGATTGCACAGTGTAGGCTTCCTGGGAGACAACCTCAAGATCTGCGTAATTCTAGATAGCAATACATGTTCACTGAGGGCTAAAACTGTGCAATGCATCTCAGTGAGGGCCCATGATCTGATAATTACCCTATGAGTGACATCAGTTGAAGTTTCATTAAACAAAATGTATTACAGACTCGTGTCGGTGTGTGTTCTGTGTTATTTAAGCAACGCATCGATTAGATTGCCAATACACAGACATTTAAATGGAAAGACAACAAAGAAATACAGTAAGCAACCACAAAGACACAAGCAATTTTTAATAATGATTTCACCCTATTCTCCAGGGCTACGTCTCCAGTCCAGCTTTCAATGGTGGCCTTGTTTTATTGTGTCTTTGAATAGACAATTACAATGTAGGGACTTAACGTGAGTTCTCCTGAAGCAGGTTTTTCTTGGGAGGTTGGTTCATGGGTTCACGAAGCCACTGGAGTACATAGTCTCTTCTTCCCACCAACTTTGTGACCTTCTAGTCTACAGTGGTTAGAGCCCAACGTGGTGGTCAACCCGGACAAATCCCTCTATGGGGTGGCTCGAATCTCTCAAGCTTGGTGGTGCTCAATGCTGCCGCTCCATTAGCTCGGTCCTTTATCTCGTCCTGCTTTTCTCTTGCTTTATTGCCTTCTTCTTTGTGTATTCTGTCCTCCTTTAGGGATTCTAGTATTTTCCCTTCATCTCTCGGACTTCACTCCGACTTGACTATGTATTATGTCTCCATTCATGGCTTTTAGCCATTTATTTCCATGCCTATTCGGTTCCTCTTCCACCTCTTTCGATTCGCCTTCTGCAATTGTGCTTGGAGTTCCCTGTTTGGCATCAGCATGAACACTCATGGAGTGGCAACATGTCCTCATCTGAATAGTGCCAGCCTTCTCATTGGTTCGTTTGTTCAGTTACATCATGGATGCGTTCTTCCTCCACTGTGGCGGTCAAACGGATTCCAAATCCCTTTAGAACGTGGCTTAATTCCCTGTCGATTTCACTTCCTCCATCGAACGTAATCTCAGTCATCCAATCTGGGACACCCAGATCGATTGTCGTTTGCATGTTCTACACAGTTGACTTCCTCGACCAATAACACGCGATAAACGGTGATTTTCTCTCTCCTCCACTACCATGTGTCGATTGTTGAGTGGGATTGCTCGCTTTCTCCAAAACTGTTTACAATTTAAGGGTGCCCCGATGAATACTGCCAGTTTCCAGACTGCGGGTCCCACCTTGTATGATTAGCGCTTTTTCCCTTTCTCGCATCCAAGTGCTCAGGCTTCCCTAATTTCGGCCATGTTCACCCAATCACGCATCAAAAATCACCTCCTTTTCCCGATCCGGGGCTCCCAGGGGCTACTTTTACCTCCTGCACAGTCTCCACGGGCCTCGGTCAGCATGCCTTGACTGAGGTCCCCATCGTTCCACACTGGCTGCCATTGCTACTGGTTCAGGGTGTTTTTGATCGTTGTTTCTGGAATTTTTAGAGATTCGTCTTGACCTGATACAGTCATGGTTCTTTGCCAGTCTTTGATGGATCCAATTTAGATCACGGCCTTCCCACTGAAAGAGCTTTTGGACCACCAAAATTTGGTTTTCAAGCATCGACTAAGTGAAGGTATTGCTTTCTCACTTTTCCAATCTCAATCCACTTCATACTTCTTGGCTTCGAACCTTTGAGTCCAATCCTGAGGTATTCCACTTGTCCATTCTTACCTTCATGTCCAACACTGTGTCTTCCCATAATTCATTAAGACATTCAGGTAGCAGGTTATCAATAGAAGGTAATTGACTCTGATCTTCAGGGTCCTCAACCATTGAAGGTTCAAACAACCTCAAGCAATATGTGTTTACAACTGAGTACATGTGCATGTAAGCTAGTAGATCAAGGCGAAAGGCATTTTCACCAATCTTCTCAAGTATCCTGAAGGGTCCATACCTGATATGTTTTAGCTTTTTACCTTCTCCTTGCATCATGTCCTTGCTGATATATAGCTAGACTTGGTCTCCAACTTGAAAACTATGCTCCATCTGATGCTTATCATTCCTAGCCTTGTACTTCGCCTGGCTCTTTTCCAGCTGTTCCTGTACTACCTAGTGGATCTCCTGGATCTGTTCAATGAAACTAGTTGCCTTGTACACATCACTGTGTCTATCAACCATGGTATCTTTACCAAAGACAAAATCGAAAGGAGACCTTGCTATGAAACCAAGACATGTCTCAAAAGGAGATCTCTATGTAGAAGAGTGTTTGGCTCTATTATAAGCATGTTGCACATAACTCAAGTGTTCATCCCAAAGCTTAGGGTGTTTGTTGCAATATCCTCTCAGTAACTGGATCACCGTCCTGTTAACTAATTTTGTCTGGCCATTTGTTTGTGGATGAAAAGTTGTACTTTTCTTTAATTTGGTGTTCATTAGTTCCCATAGACTTGACCAAAAATTCCCCACAAATCAAGTATCTCGATCAGATACAATAGAAGTGGGTAATCCAAAATGAACCCATACATGTTCAAAGAACAATTTTGCAGTTTGTTCAGCTATAATCTCTTTACTACAGGTTATCAAAATACACATTTTGCTGAACCTATCCACAAAAACATATAGATAATCATGAACTTTCCTAGATTTAGGTAGTCCTTCAACAAAATCTAGGGAATTGCTTTCCCAAGGGTGAGAAGGAACTAGCAATGGAGTGTACAAGCCTAGTTTTCTATTGTTGGGCTTCCTTTCCACACACATAGCACATCCCTTTACATATCTAGAAATTGTCTCAGTCATTCTGGGCCAATAGCAGAACCTTTGTAGTTGTGCAACTGTTTTACTTACACCAAAGTGACCTGATATCAGAGAAGTGTGTGCTTCCCTAATTATCTTTACTCTCTTAGTTTGTGGAATGCAGAGTTTCCCACAATGATATAAGAGTCGATCCTTCATGTGATAGTCCAATTCTTCTATTCTTTTGCCTTGACTCAAAGTTGCATATACATCCTTAAAGTCCATATCCTGAGCATACTATTCTATGTAGCTTTCATGCAGCATAGAATTATGCTTAAGTATGGTAGATGAATTTATAATGGGTCTAGATAACATGTGTGCAACCTTGTTATGTATGGCCTTTTTATATTTGATGACTAAATAAAATTGTTGTAGAGAACCCATCCATCTGTAATGTCTTGATTGCTGCAACTTAGTTTGGGAGTGAATATATTGAAGTGGTTGATGATCAGTATGTATTACTGTCTCTTTTCCCATTAAGTAATGTTTCCAATTTTTCACACTCTGAACTAATGCATACAATTCTTTATCATATGTAGGATAGTTAACTACTACAAGATTAAAAGTCTCAGAATGATAACATATGGGGTTACCGTGCTGTGTCAACACTACTCCCATGGCATAGTCACTGGCATCAATTTGGATCTCAAATCATCTTTGTAGATCTGGCAGTGCTAGTACTGGTGTTATAGTAATATTTTCTTTCAAGGTGTCGAAGGCTTTTTGCTGTTTTCCTCCCCACTGAAACACCTTGTTCAATCCTGTCAAGGCATGTAAGGGAGCTAAAATTGAGGAAAATTTTGAAATGAACTTCCTCCAATATTGTGCTGCTCCCAAGAAGCTTCTCACTTCTGTAGTAGACTTAGGTTTAGGCCATTTTACAATGACTAGCACTTTAGAGGGATCTATTTTCAATTCACCTCCCCCTACTATATGACCCAAATAATTTAGAGAGGTTTTTCCAAATTCACATTTGGAGAGTTTAACATAAAGTTTTTCTCTTTTCAAAACATCTAATGTCTGCTTAACATGCCTTAAATGTTCTTCCCACGTTTTACTAAAAATCAGAATCCCATCCAGATACACAATAACAAAATCATCAAGAAAAGGTCTGAGTACATCATTCATTAATCTCATGAAAGTAGCAGGAGCATTACTTAATCCAAAAGGCATAACCAACCATTCATACAATCCCTGCTTTGTTTTGAAAGCAATCTTCCATGCATCTTTCTCTGCAACTCTGACCTGATGGTATCCACTATGCAAATCCAGCTTCGTGAAATAAACATCTTCCTTCAATTGATCTAAAAGATTATCTATACAAAGAAGGGGATAACGATTTTTTATTGTTATATTATTCAGTGCTCAGTAGTCAATGCACATTCTCCATGAGCCATCTTTATTTCTCACCAAAACGATTGGTGACCCACATGGTGATGTGTTAGGCCTGATGAACCCTTTCTCGAGCAACTCCTGCACCTGCCTCTTGATTTCACCATTCTGTAAAGAAGACAACCTATACATCCCAATGTTAGGCAATGGAACATCTTGCTGCAAAATAATATCACATACTATTGCCTTTTTGGGTGGAAGACCTTTAGGTTCTTTGAATAGGACATCATATTCTGAAATAATCTTTTCTATATCAGCTTGCTGATCAGTATTACAACCTTCAAATACATTGGTTTTATTAGGTTTCTTTTCCTTTACAACCATCAGTAGGAATTGTTTCCATATATTTATCATTCGTTTCATCTGTCCTGATTTTATGAGAGTATGATTATTCTTGAGCTTGTGAGCTCTCACAAAGTATTCGATTCCACCTTTAACAAGTAGATACTTGTTCTCAGCTCTATAGAAAATAGCCTTTCTATCATACAAGTAAGGACTTCCTAAAGCAATTCCACATATATCCAAAGGAATTACATCTAACTCAACCTCATCTACAAATGCTAACCCAAAAGAAAACTCGAGTTTGCATTGTCTAGTCACTTGTAGTTGTGCTTTATCATTCAACCATCCTAATGGGTATGGTTTCTTATGAGGTGTAGTTGTTAATCCAATTCCTTTACAATTGCTTCAGAAATTAGATTTACTTGTGAGCCACTGTCAAACAAAGTATGAACCTTTTCATTTTTCGAAACAACTCGAATATGGAAAAGCTCATGTCTTTTTCTCTCATGTTCTTCATCAATAACAAATTGAGCAGAATTACTAGTAGATGCTTCAGAATTCTTACGTTTTATACCTGTGGCCGCAATGATTGTTTCATCTCGCGAGTCTGACGCCAAATATTTCTAAATAGCTACAACAATCTTCTTCGTCTTGCCCTTGAACTTGTTAGGTCTCAGCTCTGGATGCAGAATCCAACAGTTCTCATCATCATGCCCATCCTTTTTACAGTGAGTGCATGAAGCTTTGCCTTTCTGTGCAGTGTTATCCTTCCTTACTTTCCACTTCTACTTTCTTTTCTCCTTGATATTACTTACAGTGGGTTGGGATGGTCCCCCAACTTCTGGATTTCCATTCTTTCCTCTAGCTTCTAGATGAGTAGCTTGTATAGATACCTCACCTATACTAGTGGGATTAAACATGAGGATGGTATGCCTCATGTAGCCATGTAGACCACCAATGTACTTCAAAAGAGTTTCTGGTGAGTCTAATGAGATACCCAACATCAATGCTCTCTTTTTGAACTCTTGAGTATACCCTTGCACACTCTGCCCTTTCAACTACCGAAGAGTTTGACAACTCATCATGGCTTGTTGCATGTAGGCAAATGGATAGAACTCCTTTTTGATTGCAGCAATAAATTCACTCCAGACAGAGATGGTCTTACCATGCTTCTTCATATCAGCTTGGCGTAAGCTTGCCAGCTGATTCTTACTCTTTTCCGAGTCTTTGTTTTGCACCGTGTAATATACAACAATTTGTCTAATCCAATTGTCCAACTTTTCAGCATTTAGCTATGCATCATGTATAGGCAAATCAAATTTAACATCTACTTTAATCAAAGAGGCTTTCTTATTATGCACAGGGCTATTACGAGGTGTGAGAAAGCTTTCTTCTTTCCCCTTTCCTTTTGAGTGGTAATGGGAATGAGACTCATCTTTTTCTTTATCTTGTTTAGAACCATCTAGTCTAGTCATCTTTTTCTTTTCCTTTACAGCCATCAGTAGGAACTGTTTGCATGAATTTATCATTCTTTTCATCTGTCCTGAGTTTATGGGAGTATAATTATTCTTGAGCTTGTGAGCTCTCACAAAGTATTCGATTCCACCTTTAACAAGTAGATACTTGTTCTCAACTCTATAGAAAATAGCCTTTCTATCATACAAGTAAGGACTTCCTAAAGCAATTCCACATATATCCAAAGGAATTACATCTAACTCAACCTCATCTACAAATGCTGACCCAAAAGAAAACTTGAGTTTGCACTGTCTAGTCACTTGTAGTTGTGCTTTATCATTCAACCATCCTGATGGGTATGGTTTCTTATGAGGTGTAGTTGTTAATCCAATTTCTTTACAATTGGTTCAGAAATTAGATTTACTTGTGAGCCACTATCAAACAAAGTATCAATGTTCTGATTTTTGGAAACAACTCGAATATGGAAAAGCTCATGTCTTTTTCTCTCATGTTCTTTATCAATAACAGATTGAGCAGAATTACTAGTAGATGCTTCAGAATTCTTACGTTTTATACCTATGGCTGCAATGATTGTTTCATCTCCCGATTTTGACCCCAAATTTTTTTGAATAGCTGTAGCACTCTTCTTCCTCTTGCCCTTGAACTTCTTAGGTCTCAGCTCTGGATGCAGAATCCAATAGTGCTCATTATCATGCCCATCCTTTTTACAGTGAGTGCATGAAGCTTTGCCTTTCTATGCAGTGTTAGCCTTTCTTGCTTTCCACTTCTGCTTTCTTTTCTCCTTTCTCTTACTTATAGTGGGTTGGGATGGTCCCCCAACTTTTGGATTTCCATTCTTTCCTCTAGCTTCTAGATGAGTAGCTTGTACATATACCTCATCTATACTAGTGGGATTAAACATGAGGATGTTATGCTTCATGTAGCTGTGTAGACCACCAATGTACCTCAAAAGAGTTTTGGTGAGTCTGATGAGATACCCAACATCAATGCTCACTTTCTGAACTCTTGAGTATATGCTTGCACACTCTGCCCTTTCAACTGCCGAAGAGTTTGCCGACTCATCATGGCTTGTTGCATGTAGGCCAATGGATGGAACTGCTTTTTGATTGCAGCAACAAATTCACTCCATACAGAGATGGTATTACAATGTTTCTTCATATCAGCTTGGGTTCTACCTTCCCACCAAACAAAGGTAGTGCCTCCTAGGCGTAAGCTTGCCAGCTAATTCTTACTCTTGTCCGAGTCTATGTTCTGTACCCTGCAATATACATCAATTTGTCTAATCCAATTGTCCAACTTTTCAGCATTTATTTGTCCATCATATATAGGCAAATCAAATTTAACATCTAGTTTAATCAAATATGCTTTCTTATTATGCGCAGGGCTATTAGGTGGTGTGAGAAAGATTTCCTCTTTCCCCTTTCCTTTTGAGTGGTCATAGGAATGAGACCCATATTTTTCTTTATCATGTTTAGAACCTGATGAATCTTCATCCTTATGCTTTCTAAAGTCCCTATACATTTCTTCTACCATAGACTTTATAACTAGGAAACTTTCTATGAGTTGAGGTTCTGGCCCCATATAACCTTCCTCTAACATTGTCTTCCGAAGATAGACTCTCCCAATTTAAGGATTAGTTTCCACCAACTCTCCTTCTCCTAATTTGAGCTTTGATCTAGTGAGCATTCACAGCTAAACCAACACAAGCTTGTCTAACCTTACAGCCTACTGCTCTGATACCACTTGATCTGATAATCACCCTATGAGTGACATTAGTTGAAGTTTTATTAAACAAAGGGTATTACAGACTCATGTGCTGGTGTGTGTTCTGTGTTATTTAAGAAACAGATCAATCAGATTGCCAATACACAGACATTTAAATGGAAAGACAACAGAGAAATACAGTAAGCAACGACAAAGACACAAGCAATTTTTAATAAGGAGTTCACCCTATTCTCTAGGGCTACATCTTCGGTCCAGCTTTTAGTGGTGGCCTTCTTTTATTGTGTCTTTAAACAAAGAATTACAATGCAGGGGCTCAACGTGAGTTCTCCTAAAGCAGGTTTTGCTTGACAGGGTGGTTCTTGGTTCCCCAAGCCACCGGAGTACACAGTCTCTTCTTCCTACCATCTCTGTGACCTTCTGGTCTGTAGTGGTAAGAGCCCAATGTGGTGCTCAACTCGAATAGATCCCTCTATGTGGTGGCTTGAATCTATCAAGCTTGGTGGTGCTAGATGCTGCCGCTATGTCAGCTCTACCCTCTCTCTCGTCCTACTTTTCTCTTGCTTGACTGCCTTTTTCTCTGTGTATTCCATCCTCCTATCGGGATTCTAGTCTTTTCCCTTCATCTATCAGACTTCACTCTAACTTGACTGTGTATTCTGTCTCTATTCATGGCTTTTAGCCATTCGTTTCCATGGATGTTCAGTTCCTCTTCCGCCTCTGTCGATTCGCCTTTTACAGCTGTGCTTGGAGTTCCCTGTTCGGCATCAGCATGAATGCTCAGGGAGTGGCCACATGTCCTCATCTGAACAGTGCCATCCTACTCATCGGTTTGTTTCTTCAGTTACGTCATGGATGCATTCTTCCTCCACTGTGGTAGTCAAATAGATTTCAAATCCCTTTAGAGCGCGGCTTAATTCCTTGTTGATTCCACTTCCTCCATCAGACACAATCTCAACAATCTGACCTAGGAACCCCAGATCCAATGTCGTTCACACATCCCATGCGGTTGACTTGCTCGACCAATAATGCGGGATCAATGGTGGTTTTCCCTCTCCTCAACTGCCATGCGTCGATTGTTGAGTGGGGTTGCTCCGCTTTCTCCAAAACCATTTACTGTTTGAGGGCGGCTCGATCAATACTGCTGGTTTCCAGAGCACGGGTCCCACCTTGTATGATTAGCGCTTTTTTACTTTCTCACACATGGTTCTCTGATTTTCCATGCATCCAAGTGCTCGGGCTTCCCCCATTTCAGCCCAGCGATGCGTAATTAGCTCCCTTTCCCGATCTGCGACTTCCAAGGGCTACTTTGACCTCCTGCGTAGTCTCCATGGGCCTCGGTCAGTGCGCCTTGACTGAGGTTCTCGTCGTTCCACGTTGGCTGCCATTGCCGCTGATTCAAGGTGTTTTTTATTATTGTTTCTAGAATTTTTAGAGATTCGTCCTAACCTGATACAGTCATGGCTCTTTACCAGTCTTTGGTGGATCTAATTTGGATCAGTCCAGTTATTGGAGGTGATCCATATGCATTAATATTTGAACAAATGTGCCACCATCTCCCACACTTCTTCAATCAAGTGGGACAATAGGAGTATGCACCCCCTCCTGAATGAGTGCAAATGCACCACAACATAATCAAAATCACATTTCTATGCTCTGTAGGCAGGTAACTACCAAGTCAAAGGAAAGAATGTTGTGCATGGAATACACCATGAGGGATGCCTTGTTAGCACACTCTACCACACGAATTTCAAGATTGGAAAATGTATGATAGATCCACCACCTTCACATTTCTTTATTCTACTTAACCATATGATATCTGATTAATGATATCATCATGTAGACCATCCATATGCATTAGACTTTATGAGTACGTGTTGCCCCATCTTAGTTCTTCAAACAAGTAGAAGAGTAACAATTTGCACTGCCCATATCTATCTCAAAATTCAAGCTTTCTAAAACATCATTATATTTATTTAATTTATATATATATATATATATATAGATTTTTGGGATGTACGAGATTAGCTTATACTCTAAGAAGAAGTCACTAAGTGATATTTAAACTATCCATCATAAGAAATGAAACCCTCAATTTTTTTATACGTAAGCTATAAAATGATTTCATATAATCTCTTTAAATATAATAATGCTTTCATATCATCTCTTTAAATATAAGCATATACTTCATCACTACTTTAAGGTGTCTTTACCTAAGTATTAAAAAGTCAAATATTTCCACCATTATAGATTTAATGTTATCACACTTTTTAACCATAGGCACTGTTAGGGCGACGACATTATCTACACTAATTGTTGATTATTATTTGAAGGAATGCACAAATTTTTAAAGGTCTATTTCACTGTGAAAAATATAGTTGTGATTTTGATTTTGATTGGATTCGAAAATTTATAAACCAAAAATTGACAATATGAAAAGTCATTAGAATCTTTAGAAGTCCAAAGATAGATCTTAACACTAAAAAATATCTTAAATTCGTCTTCTTCTTAACAGATAAAGTATATGACAGTTACATACAATCAACATTCAAGAGAATGTATATGATCTTCCCAAATCACATGATAAGGAGGATGAGGTGTGATCTAAATCACCACCAAAATACCAGGAAAGATGACCAATTCAACTAAGAGATGTTATATTCAACATATCTTATGCACCTGAAAGAAACTGTATTATCAAAACATAAACAGTCATGTCTATATGCCACATTCCTTCAATGTGCAGCAAAAAACCAAGATAATATATATATACAACAAAATTTACAAAAAAGAGTGTGAACAGGAAAGCTAGTGATTTAACCCGGAAATGGGAAGTCACCCATATCAAGAATGTATTGTTCCCAAGTGATCTCTAAGTGAAATTTTCCAATCAAACCCAGTAAGCCTTTCTTGGATAATTTGTCTGCTTCTTTGTTCAAGTTCCTTCCAATATGTTGGATTGTGGAGCAGCCATGGAGTTGCCATAGAATTTCGACCCTTTCCAGCCATCCTTGTAGCATGGGGTTATTTATGAAGGCCCTCCCCACGACCTGATCAATAATAATCTTCAAATCTCCATAAATATGAATAATGGGGTTTCTAAGGAAATTGTTGAACCATAGGAGCCACTAGAGAGCTAATGCTTTTGCTTTGTTATTGGTACCACAACCACCATTCCAGTAGACCCTGTATGACAAATCAGCAGTCATAGCTATCTGAAAGCCACATGCACTGGAGTTCCTTTGACTTACCCCACCGAAAAACCCCATTGGGTACATGAATTGCATATTTATATGCTTATGTGGACCAATATTAGTGCATGGGGATTGAGCATAATATATTGAAAGATTAGTGGTGATTCTTTCAATAATAAAAAAGAAATCTTCCAAAGAGTTCTGGAAGGCGTACCTGTTTCTCCAATTCTAGATGGCCAAGAAGAGGAAAAGGGGAATGGCTCTCCAGGAAGATTTTTGTGCACACCACCATTTTAATGAGTCCCTGATGTAGTTATGGTGAATGTATGGGAAGCCAATGAAGGAAGTTATCTTTTTTCATACCTGAATAGTATATTGGCAATCCAGAAAGATGTGGTCGTTATCCTCAACATCATTTTTGGAAATAGTGCATATCCCAGGACCATGCCAATTCCTTTTCTGCAAATTGTCCCATACAAGATTTCTATTATGATAGACTAGCCATGTGAAGAGTATAACTTTAATTGGATCTTTAGTTTCCAAAAAGGGATATAAAATTTGGTGCTCCCCCTATCTGGCGACCATGCCAGAAAGAGTACAGTATGTGTCAGCAACTATGATGTTATCAGTTGCAATCTTTCCCAACCATATGCTTTTGTCATATGATCCTATGTGGCAAATGTGAAAGACTAGAGTATGTGTCAGCAACTATGATGTTATCAGTTGCAATCTTTCCCAACCATATGCTTTTGTCCTATGATCTTGTGTGGCAAATGTTGAGATGCATCATTGTAGGTATAGTATGATTCCACTCCCATTCCTTTTGACCAAAAAACCCCAATTCTTGGGCTTTTTTCCATATAGGGAGTGGTCCTTGCCAACCATTTATGACTTTACACCAGAAGAATATGCCGCGTCCATTAAGATGTTGGATAATACTCTTAGAGATGGTGAAATTTGTTCCAACACCCAAGATTGGGTCAATGCCGATGAGAATATGGTTACCCAATTGAAACTTCAAAGAAAAATGGTGGATAAATATATTTTCAAATTTCAAGAAGCTTAGCCAGATAGCCAATCCCTGTTTGATGCCAATGGTGCCATTCCTGTACCAAAAACTGAAATCTTTATTCTTAAGATACTTATGTTGAATGATCTTGCTCGATGTTCCAACTCCAAATAAGCCCCTCCAAAGGGATTTTATCAGTACTGCTCCCCCAAAACGACGAAAGTCCATGATTCCCCATCCACCCATACCCTTAGGAAAAGTGATGTTGGATAATTTGGTCAAATGGTATTTTTTCCCATATCGAATTCCCCCCTGTTGGGTTGTGTTATATTATTTCCACGACTAACCTACGTAGTGAACTGGGGGGTTAGAGGGGGGGCTCCGCCCCCCCTTCGCCGCGCCGATTGTGCAGCGGGGGGGGCACAGGGGGGGCGGCAGCCCCCCCTGTCCGAGGGGTTTGAGGGGGGCGGGTAGCCCCCCTCTACGGGTTTTGGGGCAGCGCCCCAAGAAAATTTTTGTTGGACCCTATATTAGGTTGGGCGAACCTACCTATGGTTTTCGGTCCACGGTTTTGGATGCGATGGTTTTCGTTCCATGGTATTGG
>APFE031490500.1:0-10798 GCA_000404065.3 Pinus taeda
AATGATGTTTTGGGGAAAATAGGGGAAATTAAACATGCTTCCAATGTTATGTCCTCAAACATCTGCTTTGATGCCCTTATCCTGAATGGAATGATTCTTGTACTTGATAAGCCAATTGGTGATGGCCCTTCATTTCTGCAACCTTGCACTACTTACCCATCCTAGTAATCCTAACATTTTTTCTTCACTTTGAAGTGGGTGCACTTGAATTAGCAGACCCTGATAGTTCCCCTTTTCTTTTGACTGCCCTCCTATCTAAATGTACCCTTATTTCTTCCAAGGACCCAGATTAAGCAGTTGGGCTCCTTCATTTCTCTATCCAGCTAGTCATCTGCCAAGCTTGAGTTGTTTCGACAGGAAACATTCTCTATTCTGCAACACGCAATTTAAACATGGCGCATGGTCCAGATTAGACTGTTGGGCCATCCATCAAGTATGATTAGCATCAGTATTTGTAGACTGTGTTACTCCCACAAGATAGTAGTGGCATTTTGACTGGCCACTTTCCTGGTCTTTAGTTTGGGGTTCATTTTCACTATTCTTTTGACCATTTGATTTTCTTGCCTTTTGCTTATTCTTTTAAGGCATACCCTCTTTTCATTTTTTAATTTTCTTAGTATGTACACAAAATATGGAACCTTTGCAGCCTGCAATGATGAACATATTTAGCCCTTACACTGTCAATCATGAAAGATGAAACCTATTGGTATAGGAACCTAACAGTGGCTCCACTTGGGGATGGATTTTCCTGGGGAAAGCCAAGAACAACAGGTCAGATGGCCTTATTTTCCTTTCCTTACTGCAGTGAATCCTCTCTAGTATTGACACCTTTGATCTGAATCTTGTGAGCTTGTATCTAGTGTCTTTTGACCTCATTTGTACAAGAATTATCACTTTGTGTCTCACTGGACTGTATTACTGTTTATCATTTGTTCTCTGTTCTGTAGACCTTCCTCAAATTTGTTTGTGGAGCTTTTCAATCATCTATGTCACCTTTGATATAGTTTGCTGATCATTTTTCAAAATCTGTTGTAGTTGTTCCTTTATCTATCTGTTGTAAAAAGAAAAAATGCTAAAAATATACATATTTATGTACAATATGTGTTTGTTCTATGCTCATGGATCATAATAGTGTTTGAGCATTCTCCCATTCACTGGGCCTTCCTCATTATTTGAATCATCCAGACTCTTTAGAAAAAAGGTGTTATTGCCTTGCACATCTTGAATTACAAATGGTCCTTTCCACAGAAAGTCAAATTTGCCATGTTTCCCTTTGTCTTCCCTCCTAGAGTCCCATTTCAATACTTTGTTTCCTATGAAAAATTCTTCAGCTTTTGTTCTTTTTTCAAACACCTTTTTCAGCTTCTCTTGTAGAACCTGGGTTCTCTGATACATTTCTTCCCTTGTTTGCTGTAAGTGAATTGTTTGATTGATCCTCCTCTGGATATCATTGGGTTCAACTTGTATTTCCTGCAGTAATTTGATCACAGGGACCCCAAGAGATGATGGGAACACAACTTCCAGGTCATATACCAATTCATATGGGCCAGTACCAATAGATCTTTTGGTGGTCAACCTATCTGCCCACAGTGCATTTACCAGCTTCTTATGCCAATTCTTTTTGTTCTCCTCCAAGACCTTTTTGATGATATTGATAAGGCTTTTATTGGAGGACTCAGCTAGGCCATTGCCTTGAGGGTAATAGGTTGTTGAATGACCTAGGGTAATATGATATTTGTGATAGAAGCTGGTCATTCTTTTGGATTTAAAGGCAGCTGCATTGTCTGTTATGATTTTCTCTGGGCAGCCAAATCTAGACAAGATATTGGTTTCTAGGAATTGTATGATAATTGAGTCATTTGCTTGTCTACAAGATATGGCCTCTATCCATTTGGTGAAGTAGTCTGTAGCTGTCAAAATCCATCTATGTTGTCCTAAGGATGAAGGGTGAATTTCCCCAATGAAGTCTAAGCCCCATTGTTGAAATGTTTTTTCAGTTGAAATGGGCTTGAGGGGTAAGGGTAGCAACTGTTTCTTCCCTTCAAAGATCTGACATTTATGACATGACATCACAAACTTTTTTGAATCAGCAAACAGGGAGGACCAATAAAATCCAGCCCTCAGGATCTTATCAGCTGTTGATTTGCAATATAAGTGCCCTCCACAATCTCCTGCATGAAATTCTCTAAGGACTTTATCAGCTTCATCTGATGTTAGGCAGTTAAGTAAGATACCTTCATGATTTTTCCAGAATAATACATTATCTATTATACAAAACTTTAAAGCTTTCATTTTCAAAAATCTCTTTTTGGTTCTGGATAACCCTGGAGGAGCTTGCAGGTTTAACAATGTAAAACATATGTCAGCATACCAAGGTGATTGTAAAAAGGCTTGATTGATCTGTGGAGTCGCCATCTCCTATTCGTTATCCAGTTCATTGACGTCAAGGGCTTGGAAATTAGTTTCAGTCATTAGTTTAGCTAGCCCTTGTCCTTTTATAAGTTTTTTTGGTTTGATCTCTATATCATATTCCAGAATGTTGGCTATCCATTTTCCCCTCTTACCTTCAATTCTCTCTTGAGTTAGAATGTCTTTGACCACTGCATTGGGAACATATGCAACTATGTGAGAGTACAAGATATAAACTCTGAAATCCTTTATGGCTTTGACAAGGGCGTATGCTTGCTTTTCCATGATCTGGTATTTGAGTGGGGCATCTCTAAGGGCTCTGCTGAAAAAGGCGATAGGTTTTTCACATCCCAAGTCATCCTTTTGCAGTAAGACAATAGCAATTGTATGTTCAGAGGCAAAGGAGAAGATTATGAAGTCTCTATCAAATCTAGGGCTTGTAAGAACAGGTGTTTTTGTTAAAGCTATCTTGATTTCCTCAAAAGCATGTTTGGCTTCCACTGTCCATTTGACTTTGGCATCTTTCTTGAGCATATTGTTCAACAATCTTATTAGCTCAGCCAAGTTAGGAATAAATCTTCTTAGGAAATTAATCTTTCCTAAAAAGGCTTGTAATTCTTTGATGTTTCTTGGATGTGGGACCTGAAGTATAGCTTGAATCCTATCAGGGTCAATTCTTATGCCATCTTTTGAAATTATATGACCTAGGAGTTTGCCTTCTTCCAGGCCAAATAGTGATTTCTTTGGTTCAAAGAATGCATACTTTCTGCAAATTAAGAACACTTGTCTAAGATGTTAAATGTTCTTGGTCAATTTTGAGAAGGCTGGTTAGATCATCAAGGTATATGAACTAAGATTCATGGATTTCTTTAGCAAAGGCTATGTCCATTGCCCTCTGAAATTGGCTCCAACATTCTGAGTCCAAAAGGCATTTTGACATATTTGAAAGTCCCAAGGTGTAGTGAAGCTGTTTTATCCTTGATCCGTCTGGGGAACTAGAATTTGTTGAAACCTGAGAAGCCATCAGTAGTGAATCCTGAAGCTCCACTACCCTCTGTAAATGTGATCATTTTTGGCAAGGGTAGTGGTCTTTGAGAGAGACTTTGTTCAAAATTCTCAGATCAACACAAAGTCTATCTCCCAGTTTTCTTTCTTGTAGGTACAAGGTTAGAAATCCATTCAGAAAATCTTATAGGTGCAATGATTCCAGCTTCATACATTTGTTTTACTTCCCTTTCAATTAGGGGAAGAAGGAATGGATTCACTCTCCGTAACTTCTGTTTAAAGGGTTTCTGGTTTTCTTTCAGGGGTATTGTGTGTTGGATGACTGAAGTATCATAGGATTTAAGGTCCTCATAACTCCAGGCAAACACATCTTGAAACTCTCTGAACAATTCAATATATTCTGATTTCTTATTAGGAGGTAAGGTTCTAGAAAGCTTGACCATTTTGGGATTTTCAGTGGTCCCAATATTACACTCCTCAATTTCTGTATTGATGGGTTGCATCTTTGGTTTCTTAGGGATGTCATTTGAATCAAAAATGTCTTCTAAAGGAGTAAGACCTGTGGGCAAGAAATTATCCTTTAGTTGAATTACTTCAGTTTCTTCTTCAATAATTCCATCAAGATCTGCTAGTTTTAGCTTCTGTAAATTGGCAGAGTCAAAGGTTGTAGGATGTAATATCTGATCTGCTGTTTCAGCTGATATACTTGTCTTAAGTTCATCAATTTGGTGCTGATCATCCCTACTGCTTGTGTCTATGTTTAAGTTTGAGAATTCTTCTTTCATGGTCAAAAAATTATTTATCTGAGTATCATTCTCAAACACTTGCCAATTATCTACATTGTCTGGGACAGAAGGCCTATGTTTAATCTCAGCAGTGAACTGGTGGTTATGCCCAAAAGGAAGTTTACAGGTGCTTGGAAAAGTTTCCAAACTATGAGCATGCAAGTTGTGGCTTCTAGGTATTTTGGTGAGCTGATATTCCAAGAAGCTGTTAAGCAAGTCTGTCACTGCTAACCTATAAGACCTTAACCTCGGATCATTTGTGACAAAATTTCCCTTTATCTGTTGTATAATTAGATCTGAATCACCCAAAATGGAAACTTTGGCCACACCAAGACTCCTAATCAGTTTGAGCCCTAGCAAAAGGGCTTCATACTCGGCCATGTTATTTGTACATATGAAGTTGAGCCTATATGCATGACCTAGAGCATGGTCATTTTGAGTATTGTGTATCCAAACCCTTGCCCCTGCTCCTAGTTTGTTTACTGACCCATCAAATTCTAAATACCACAAGATCTCTTGATCAATGTTTCTTTCAATGGGTTTACAGGTTTGTTCAGTGGGCTGGTCTAGTTTTGGTGATTCTTGTGATATATTATCAGACTGTGTTGGGTTGATCACATCAGTGACCTTTTGATCTTGAGCATTGGATTGTTCATTTATGTGCCTGGCTTCTGTTGTTTTTAGGAGCTTGACCTCAGTTTTGGGACACATATCAGCATTGTATAATATGAACGAGTCCATGTCTGAATGAATGGAGTATATTGGGAAGTTTTGGGGCTTCTCCTGACTGCTGACCACATATTTCATCAGTTTTTCTTGGTATAATCTCTTTGGCTAGCCAAAGACTGAAATTGTGGCATATGACATATCTAGTTGCAGAGATCCTTGGAGTTTGGCACCCCATGATCTTGATAAAAGCATACCATATTTGGGTGGAATGTCAGCTACTACAACATCCATTAAAATTGTTTTAGCTGGATATTGGACTAGGGATACACAAAGGTCTTTGATCAGGCCTAAACATCTCACCTGGCTGGAGTCAAATGAAAACAAGTCTTTATAGGGTCTGGTGATGTCTAGATCAAATTTTTCCATTACTGACTTGGGCATTAGATTATGTGAGGCCCTTGAGTCAAACATGGCATTATGTAGCACTTTGTCATGAATGTTTAGGCTTACATAAAATGGAGGGATACCTCCATCCATTGATTTGCCATTGACTTCTGAGCCAAAAATCAGTTCTGGCTGATCATCCAGGATATTAACTGCATCCCTATTCTCTGGTACTTGCAATGATCTATTAATTTGTTGTCTGAAGACCTCAAGTTTGGCTAGTTCAGAAATAGGAATTGCTATTTTTAGTTTGCCAATTTCTGTTTCTAGATTGAAAGGCTTTTCCATCTGAATTTTTATACTGTGAGCAGCAAGTTTTTCCTTCTCTGCTAAATTTTGGGTGACCTTGTCATGATCAGGTACACTGTTTTGGGGTATGCTTGAATTGTGTCTGTTTTCTAGACGTCTGCCTAAGATCTCTGTTGGAAGAGATGGTGTAGATGAAGGATTTACTGGAGGCTGTATATCAGATACATCTTCCACTGTGACCTCCCTTTGGAGTTTTTTATCTGAGGACTCTGTTAAGACAGACTTATCACTAGATTTTTTGGGCAATTTGGTGTGTGTTTGTTTGGTATTCTCAGGTACATCTATGGTTCTACTTCTTAACTTGTATTGTTTGTGTACTTCATAGACTGCTGTGTCATACCCTTCTCTGAAATCAAATGACTCACCAGATTTTGTTTGGAATTGTTTGTATTCTTGGGCTTGTTGATAATCTTGTGTTAAGAATACTTGTTGTTCACTGTCCAAACCCATTAGATTGATGTGGGGATCTTCTACTTGTTCACTAGTGGTTTAGGCCTCTGCATAGTTTTCTTGAAATGGAGGTCTGATATTCTTATCAGGACCAGTCCTCCCAGCATTTGGGTTTTGGTTTTTTCTAAAATTGGGATTCCTAGTAGTGTTGCTTGTTTGCCCTTCCCAAGAGGACTTTCTCTCCATGGTCTCAACTCTATCCCCCAACCTCTCCATGCCCTTCATGACTGCATCTATCTTTTGGTAAAAGGTTGAGGGTTCCTCTTTAAATGTTGTTCTTCTCTCATTTTTGGCTCTGGTTCTCTTGGCAATCAGGTTTGCCTCCACACTGACAGCTATATTCTGCATGTCTGCAAGACTTGGAGTGCTCTTTCTCTTAATTGATATGCCATATCTGAATCAAATCCGTCAGGGAATTCGATCAAGGCCAGATCAGGTGGAGGTCTTAGGTTCTGGGGAATGGCATTGTATACATTGTTGAACCTGACACAGTAATCTTGAACTGTTTCTTGTGGACCCCTTTTCAAATTATCATACTCTGTTAGTATGTGTAGAGGGTCTTTCTTCTTTTCCCATCGGTTTAAGAAGTTTAGGTATAAAGCATCAGGATTGAGTATGGATTGTGCAGCCAAGGACCTAAACCAGGTCCTTACATCCCCTGTTAAACTTTGTACAAAAATTTTCATTCTTACATCTTCATCATCTATTTCATAGTTCTCAAAGTAGTCCTGCATTCTCTTGGTGTGCTGTTGGGCTGTATAAGAGCCAGTACCATCAAAGTAAGTGATCTTGCTTTGATAGTCTTGGGGCATAGCCCCTGGATTTGCAGGTAGGTGTAAAGGGGCATATCTGTTAGCCATATTTGCAGGGATAAAAGGGACAGAAAGAAGGAGTGGAACAGCTGGAACAACAGGGATAATAGGAGCAAGGTGTGATGGGGATGGAGGAGTGGGGAAGCTACCTTGGGAAGTGGATGAAGAACTAGGATAAGTGGGGGTTATGTGAGGATAAACTGATGCTTTGGCAGGAGTAGGAATATAGCTCTGCTGGACTGGTTCATCACCTGAATCTGAGAGCTCTCCTAGCTGCTCTTGCTTCTTCAAGATTTTGGGAATTAAATTGGAGTTTTCAAAGACAGCTGGGGGATTAGGATCAGGGTTGGACCTAGTGTAACGCGTTTTCTTCTTTGGAGCCAGCTTCTGAGTTTTGTTTCTTTGTATTCTATGAGAAGGTTAAACAGGAAGCTTGTTTCCTTTCAAGTAGTAATTTGAAATACGTCCCCAATGGAGTCGCCAATAACTCACCTTCTAGATATTTTGTATCCTATTTTTGTATATATATCCCCTCAAAGAACGTATTGAGGGTCGGTTGTAGTGAAACTCTTTCAGAAGAGCTGTATTGTATATCTGAGACCTTTTGCTAATACAAATGGCTGGTGGAGTTCCTGGTTCCTATACTGTCTGAAGGTGCAAATGAATGACTGTGTTATGTTGCAGAATTCCTGTGTCATTTGCTGAAACAATAAGTTATTCTGAACCGTGTTCTTGTCTTTCTGTGTATGTAATAATTCATATATGCTCATGATCATAGTAAATAGATAAAAAGAATAGCTTAGGATTTGTTTGAATACACCCTATGCTCAATCTCTATTTCTAAATATGTTTTCTTCTGGATTAGCCATGGATATGAATCCCTAATTGCTCATGTCTAAACAATTCTCTCACTTGAATATTGTTTAAGAATTCTTAACTGCTCTTAAGCAATACTTTCATTTCTCCCCTTGTTAGCATAGTGGAAGATTCTCAATTACCTTTCACTCACTAATTCCATAACTTCATTACCTAATCTTAAAAAATTGTTCCACAGATGCCTATCTGGCTTTGCAGCAATACTCTGTCTTCAGAAACATACTTCAGCAGCACACTGCCCTGAACTTCGTTGCCCAATGGCCCAAACTGTTCTGTAATCTATACCTCAGCTCTGTTTGAATTCACCAACCAACCAAATTCAAAACAAAATCAACACACCATAACTAGCCTAAAATCACCCACCAACAAAGCTAAATCATAAGGAGAGAGCCCTCTCTAGTTACAGGTAGGCTAGGACCTGTAACTAAAAGATTGGTTAGTGGTTACCTCGGCCGTATTCCCTTTAGGAAGCAGGGAACAACTTGAGTGATAACAGATTGGTACATTGGGAAACAGTGCTCCCAAGGTCAAATTGATGGAGTGCTTGACTTGACAATGTAGAGATACCCTTGTAGGTGAGGCAAAAATGTCCTTGTATGCCTCGATGACCTTGTCCATCTGCTACTGCTATGCAGAGGAGCCCTACCTAGAAGCTGTGGCCACAACCTTCTTCTTTCCCTGACATTGAATCATAAGGAAAACAAATTTCCTCATATGGGAAATGATATTATTGCATTTCTTTAAAGTGATCAAAGGGATGGCACTAGGCGAGGCTACCTCTAGAATCCTTTACAACTTATTGGCCAAAGTAGTAATCACAGAGTGAGGTCTAGACTGATATGCTGCATGTCACTTCCACAAATATGGTTTTCCTAATAATACATCAAGAGAAGAAATATCACACAATAACTCATCCATGAAGGGCTTGATTCTATAAGGAGGATGACACTATTGGCCAATGCAAAGATCTCATCCTTGTTGAAGCAACTCGATGATGTATGACTATGGATGTGATTTAGTAATTAGGTCTATTTACTTCATGACCTTTGCTGAAATTAGGTTCTTTTGGCTCACGCTGTTGATAATGAACTCCAGCAGAGAACCCGTCACCCACATCTATGAGTGGAAGAGGCATTCCCCTCCTCTAGATCTTTAGGCTTAACCTTATGGATCTTGGTGGTTGCCATGGTGGCACTGGGCTCTGCATGAATGGTCTGCTTCCCTTTTGCATTCCCCTTATCAAGTTCTGACTCAAAGTCATAACATGCATCTAATGTGGAGGGCTTGAGCTCATGTACCAGAGGCCGCTTCGCCCAATAATAACTTTTGTTGTGACTGGAGCTCTTATGGAACTCACAACATTTGATCATGTCCTTCTTTGACTTCATCATGTTGTTATTTTCTTGTGGTTTCAACGGGTTGTCCTAGGTAGCCCTGCCTTCACTCTATCCTTTTCTATGTGGTTTAGGGGCGCCTTTTCCTTGCTTTGGATTCGCATATCCAAAGTCTTGCTTCTTCTGTTTAAACTTCTGCTCAATCTTAACAACATATTAGTACGTCGTGCTAAGTGAGGAAATGTATAGGAACTCCATCTCATCCTTTATGTGCTTATGTAGACATTCACAGTACTTGAGTACCAAATGCCACTCATAATCCTTAATACCCAACTTTGTGTGAAGGGTATGGAAAATATTGATGAATGTGCCGGATGCGAAATATTCTCATTTATGGATGGATTTTCTGGGTACGATCAATTCAATATCCCCATAGGACCAATCTAAAACAACTTGTATTTGTCCATGGGGCACATTCGCATATAGGAAACTCCCATTTGGCTTGAAGAAAGCAGGGGCTACATTTCATAGGGCAATGAATTATGCCTTTCATGACATTAAGCACATTTTTCAATCTTACCTTGACAATTTACCTGCTCATTCACGAAAGTGGACTTATCACCCGCAACATTTGAGAGAAATATTTTTACGGTGATGACACTATAAGATATGACTCAATCCACACAAATGCATGTTTTGTGTTGGTTCTGGTCGATTGCTTGGATTTATAGTGTCTAAAGACAGATTTCAACTCGATCCATTAAAGATTCAGGCAATTCTTGATTTGCCTTCAACTTCAAATATTTTACAGTTACAGAGACTCCAAGGGAAGGATAACTTTCTGAGGAGGTTCATTCCTAATTATGCTGAGATGGCTAAAAGTTTTACAGGTCTTTTGAAAAAGGGGATACCCTTCCATTGGGATTAGGTTGTGCAAGCTTCCTTTGATGCTCTTAAAGATTCCTTGATTAGAGTGTCATTAATGTATTCTCTGAATTATCAAAACGATTATTACCTGTATCTCATCGCTGCAGATACAACCATTGGCATGGTTTTAGTCCAAAAAGAAAATGGAATCGAACCTCCAATTTATTATTTGAGCTGCAATATCAATGATACAGAAAGTAAGTACTCTTATGTCAAGAAACTAGCTTTGGTAGTTGTGCAAGCTATTCAAAGATTTTGCCACTACATCCTGTTCCGGAAGACCACTATCATTTCGAATTGCAACCATATGACATACATTTTTTCATGTCAATTGCTGGGGTCTAAATACTCAAAATGGATAGTCATTTTGTAGGAATTTGATCAAGAATTCATGAAGTCAAAATCAATTAAATCACTAGTTTTTGCTAAGTTACTTTGTGACCTTCCCTCTACCTCCATTGATTCAACATCTGAACCATCGATCTTGGATGAGTCTTTGTTTCTCATATCATCATCTGACATGTGATATGGAGATATACTGATATATCTCTAGACCCAAACTTTCTGGCCTGATACCTCTCGCTCGCAATAGTGACATATTTGATACCAAGCCAAATATTATCTAATCATTGGCGAAACTCTTTACCATTGTGGTGTCGATACGATTCTACGGAGGTGCCTCACACATGAGGAAGCTAAGAAAGCATTGAATAATTACCATTTAGGTGTCTATAGTGGACACTTATCTCGATATGCTACAACACAAAGAATTCTTCGT
>APFE031490510.1:12997-25746 GCA_000404065.3 Pinus taeda
ATGCACTCAACTAGTACTACTCTAGTTAACTGAAGATTCCCTCATCAGAAACTCATGCATGTCTATTCTGAGAAAGACCCAGTGGAGATTAATGTCAAGGACAATGTACTATCAGATGCATGTGTTTTCTCATGGATAAAACTCATGCATGCAGTCAAGCGATTGATCCTTGAGGATTGCGCAGTTTTGAAGGAGATCACCCACTTGGTAACAGTAGATCATCCACAAGGAATAGCGCAAGGAAATAGGAGCCTGGAGAGCAGAGAGGAACGCTGAGAGAATCCAAGATTACCTTTGAGCATCTGTGAGGATTGTACTGAGAGCTGGCTAGTTGTGAGAGCTAAGGCTTTATATAATTCCTATGTATTTCCACCATGCATGATAATACAATAGTGTGGGGTTTTTAGCTAAGGCTTTCCCCAAAGTATTTTCATGTGTATTGTGCGATTGATTCTTCTTCTTCTAGTTATATTGTTCAACTCGATGTTTAAGCTTCCACAAATTGATAGTAGAAGTAGGTTATAGTATTCTGCTTTGATTTATATTGCATTATTGAGTTAACGTACATCAGAGTTTCTACATCATTCACTACCTCTTCAAAGTAAGTATGATGACAGGATAATAAGGAAAAATGAGCTTGTCTATCCATGTCATCACATTGGTCATATATTTCCCTTAAGCTCATATTTTGTTGATTTCTTACTAATTTAAGTTTTTGATTCACAATTGGAAGGACTAATTCTTTGATTTCTCAATGTATTTGTTGTCTCTCTGTTGGAAGAACTATCTTCTTGTATTTGCTTCTGTAACCTCTAAACTCTTGGTGGAGTGACTTGATATATTTAAATTTCCACCTATTCATTTATTAAGAGAGATGGATTTCTACTATACATTCCTTCATTCTCTTGATCACTACAAGAATTTTACATCTCTTCCCACCACAAAATTCTTAGTGATTGGAATATATAGTTTGTAGGCTTTTGATTATTCATTGTACCTAATGAAAATGGATTTTCCAGTTCTTTTATCAAGTTTCCTTAGCTCTTATGTGACATGTGCATAGGAAATACAAAAAAAAAAAATCTGAATGAGAAGCACTTGATTTTATGCAACTCCATGGTTCTCGAGGTACTTTACCTTTCAGACCATTTGTTGGAGCCCTGTCTGATATGTAGATTGAATAAGAAATAACCTAAACCCAAAAATCATTAGATAGATTTCTAGCTTTAAGCATACTCCTTTCCATGTACATAATGACATAATTCTTTTTTTAAGCCACTCCATTCTATTATGGTGCATATTTGGTGGTGAATTATCATTTAATTCCTTACTATCTACAAAAAATTGTGAACTCTTTTGATTTATACACTCCTCCATTTGATCTGAACACTATGATATATTTGTCACTTTACTTTTCTCTTTTAGTGTTAAATTATTTGAACTTTGTGAGTGTCTCTTGTTTGTTTTTGAGGAGATGCACAATTTTTTTTTGCTGACATTAGCAATAAATGTTAGAAAATAAAATTTTCCACCAATGGACTAAGTTTGCATAGGTCCACATACATTTATGTGGATAAGTTCTAGATACTCCTTGGCTTTGTACGAGGCTTTTGGTAAACTATCTCTCTGATGCTTTCCAATATTGCAACTATTGTAAGTGTTGGTTTCCTCATTCAATATGGGTTGTGTCTTAACCAGTGATTACTTTTGCAAGAGACTAAGAATCCTAAAATGTATGCGACCATACCTAAAATTCCATAACCAAGTCTCATCTATGCTTGAGACATTTTGTGCATATGACTCTAGCATTTTTACAGTTCTCAAATTCAATGGGAACAATCTATTCTTGGTCATTTGAACATTTTCAATAGGTCTTCTACTAGGTGTCTTATCTAATTTTGTGCATGTGGAGTCTTTAAATATGACACGATAACCATGTTGACTCAATCGTCCGATACTTAGCAAATTATGTCTACGATTTGGTACATAAAATGAACAATGAATATCTTTCTTTTCATTTTTCTTAGTTAGGGTAGACACAACACCTTTTCCTAAGGCCTTGACATGAGAATCATCTCTTAAAGTACTTTCAAGTCGAGTAGAGTTATCAATGTTAGAAAACCACTTCTTGTTACCTACATGTGATTGATGCAACTATTTTCTAAGCAACCAAATATCCTTGTTGTGATCTTCTTCAATGATTTTCCATGACATGAACATTGACATAGATGTTTGTTCTTCAATGTTGGAGACATTTTCTTTGTCCTTATTTATATTTAACTATTTATTGTTGCATTCACTTTCATGGTGTCCATACTTTTTGCAATATTTACATTGTATATTAGACCTATTTGTTCATCTTTTCCCTCTCCCCCTTTGATTTCGAGAGTGGCTAAGCTTCATATTTTATCATTATGATTATTCTACTATAGTTCTTTCTTTTGCTTTATGGTTATCTCTACCTATTTGACCTCGTATTTGCTTCCTCTACCTCTACCAGTGGATTCCTGAGCTTTTAAGACATGTTCTAAGGAATCCTCTTCCATGTTGATTTTTTTATTCATGTGATAAAAGGGGTCTAATAAATTATTCTATTGTTAGTTTGGATAGATCTTTTGACTCCTTAATGACAACCATCTCAATCTTCTTAAGTAGGATTTAAAGAAAATTTAATCATCTATCTATGAGTCTTGGGTTGATTTAAAACTTCGATCACTCTCACCATGAATTGGTCAATGTTTTTTGTTTCCTTCATCTTCAATGTTTCAAACTCTCTCCTGAAGTTAGTTCTCACTTTTTCATTACCTTGATATGCTAACTATAGCATATCCTAGAATTTCTTTGCGCTAAATGCTTCCATTATGTTAAGAAAAAAGGAGTCATTTACTAAAATCTAGATCCACAGTTTGGTATTTTTCTTTTACTAAATTGAGCCATGACATGTAGTGTTTCTTGATCTAGCTTTGCAAACCTACTCTCTATTACTTCCCAATATTCATGTAATTGCAAGAAGTTTTTAATTTTCACAAACTAGAATTCATAGTTATTGTGAACAAGAATTGGTACCTATTTCCTTGTATTACTTGTAGAAGCCATTAAAATCTTGTCATGCCAAAATTGTTCTCTCTAATATCTTGCAATCACACCCTTTTTAATACTCAATTATATATATACTATTGTTTTTTCCCAATAAGATATCAAACTCACTTTTACATATCAAAATATTATCCACACATCAAGGAATTAAATAAAGTATAATCACTAAACCCTAACTTCATATATAATATAACCTTTAATTTAATTTACAACCAACTTTAGTTAAAATAAAATAATCAAACTTTAATTTTGAATTTATCCATGGCTCCCCCTTTGGGTCAATGGCGGTGAGTGTGGCAGGGTTGTGGGTGACTCAAGGAAATGATGACTACCATTAGTATTTTCCTTAGTCAAGTTCTATTCCAAAATCGAAAGCTACTCAAACGCAATGTGAATGCAGATGAGTTGATGGTAGCTCAAGGTAGGGAATAGTAGCAACTCAAATTTCAGATTGGATCACCTTTTCATTATTCAATGGAACTACAACTTTGTGGGCAGTCCTATGGCGACCTTTCCTTGGATCTTTCACACAAACCTCATCCTCACACCGTTGGATCTCCTCCATGAACTATTCTCCACTCTATGAAGAGACTTAAGCCTACTTTGATACAATGTTAAAACTTGCAAGCAAAGACGAGAATGAAGACCAATTGGAACCTCGACATTTGGGTTCTCGCTCGTCTTTATTCAATGACACACCTTTTTTGGATAGTGCTATAACGACCTTTCTTTGGCTCTTTCACATAGACCTCACGCTCACACCCTTGGATTTCATCTTTTATGATCTTCTCTCCACTCAATGAAGAGACTTAAGCCTACTTTAATATGATGTTAACACTCACAAGAATAGACTAGAATGAAAAACAATTGGAAGCTTATGGGGTGGTGCTCTCCTTTCTCACTATTAAATAGGTTTTATAATATACCAAGAATTTTCTAGAATTATCTAGGACTAACAACTTCTAGGTATATCTTTCAAAACATATCTTGGACTAACAACCGACTCTAGGAGATATTATGTTTCAACATATATGTCATTTTATTTTGACATTGTGATCCCTTCAAAACTATTAAGATATTTTTTTTATCTATGTTGCATTGGTTTTTGGGACAGGGGGATGCATTCTTGGGATGGCTACAACGCACACTCAATTTTTTAGGGGGTCAAAAATTATAATTATATATATATATAATTATATATATAATAATATATATTAATTCAGAATTTAGAATTCATTATCAACTTCAAAGTTGTAAACATAATTGTAACATCTCCCTCTTTCTAACGCGAAAATAGTTGTAATTTACCTAGATTGGCACATTATTTTTTTTAAATTTTTTTTTTGGTCTTAAAAAAAACCCACAACAACAAAGTCAGTCTTCTTATAATTTCCAATTTAACCTTTTCCTAACTCCTGCTTGGCTTACTTGTGTACCTATGTTCACTATATAAAATACTTGAATTCCTACTAGTTTGCTTGTACAATCGTGTTTTTTTTGTAACAAAGAAAACACACACACACACACACACACACACACACACATATATATATAAACTCCAGGGTCTGAGCATTGTAGTTTAGAATAGACCATGGTGAAGTTCTTGAGCATTATCGTGATCCCGCAATTTGTCCTTTAAATTCTTTAGTTCTTTTCTTTCATGTTGATTCACTTACCCTCAATTCCTTCCACACATATATAATCCCATATTCATCTCCATATGCATTAATCCTTAGAATCTATTACATCTTGTATTATTACAAGAGATCACCGTTTTGCCTTCGTGGTGAATTAGCATGATTCAAACCTTATCCTTATGGATTTATGCACCACTTACATATACATTTGGTTGATTAATGTTTATGGAAGGCCTCAGGTTGATATGCATAAATTCATGTGTTAAATTATCTCGGCGATAGGCTTTATACATTGTATTTTTCTATGGGAAATGGCATGGCACCCTCTGTCATGGCCGCCACTTAGACAAGGTTTCACGTGCTAATCCGCTGAGTGGCTGGGGTCCCCACTGGCCTGGTGAAACCCTAGACAAATGTTTATTTTTAATGGCAATGATGATATCCTTACAAATGGGCAATGCAGAATAAGTTGGCGGGTGTTAAGGTAACTAGCCTACTGGGTCCTACCCAGGTTTGATCTTCCCAAAGATGTTGGATTAACTGACAATGTTGAACTAACACTTTAATATTGAAATATGCTAAAAGCTTCAATCTTGATTGTCTTTTCTCTTATAAAATAGAATAATTTATACTAATATAAGTTTTCAAAACAACAAAAAAAAGCATCAAATATTTATTCGCATTTGTTGATAATATTTATGTATTATTAATAAAACCTTATTAATCAATAAACAATATCAATAAAGAAAAATTAACTAATTAAATATTATAATTGTAAATTCTAATTATTCATAATTTCATATAAATATTATAATTGTAAATTCATTTTAAATTATCTAGTTTTATTTTAATATGATTTTTTCAAACTATTATTTAATATCAGTTTTTTTTCACACTATTGATAAAAAACTCTCATTCCACATCGGATTTTTTCTTTACAATTTCTCTTTCTTACGTGTCACAAAACACCCCTCTATTACTATTTTCTTATTGCCCACTCTAATGTACATCCGATCAGAATTTTCCAGGCCCTTTGTAAGTTTATTTTCTTATTCCCCACACACTTCGTAAGTTTAGTTTACATCTTAGTCACAGTTTCCATACGCTTCGTAAGTTTATGGATCCTTTACGTGATGCATTCTTTATCGTTAATTTACCTAAAAAATTGTAGCTTATAGTTGGATTTGAAAGTTACTAATAGCCCAAGGAACCTCGAACGTATATATCTTTAAATTTTATACATTAAAAAAATATCCTAATTAAAAATACTCCAAATTAACATATTTATAGTTATATTTTTGAATTTTATTAATATTTGATAACAGTTTGATTTCAAGTAAATATAAACCTATCGGGATAATTATTTCATAATCATCCAACCTTAATATAATTCATACGTAGTTTTGAATTTAAAAATAATAATCTAAATATCTATCCAAAGAGGTTTATGGTTATTTTTTGCTTTAGCTTTTTATATTATATTTTAGAGTGGGAGTATGCATGTTTCTTATGGAATGTAGATTTTGGAGGTTTATGTGTCTTGAAAATATTTTTATGTTTCAGAGTGGGAGTATGCATGCTTCTCATGGCATATGGATTTTGGAGGTTTATGTGTGTTGAAAATATTTTTATGGTAGTATTTATTAGGTCTTGTATTTATGGGTCTTTTATGTCACAAATAATGTGTAGAAAAGAGATTGTGTCGTATTTTATGTAAGTTAATGGTAAATGAAGTTTGTCATATGGAATCAAAATATTTTTAATTGTTACTATTGTTAAAGCCAAAGCATTGCTCACCATTTTCACTATTAAATAGTTTTTACAATAAACTATGAACTTTCTAGAATTATATAGGACTAGCAACTTCTAGAGATATCTATGACTAATAAGAATATTCTAGAATTATTGAAGTTTAACAATGTAGAGAGATATCATTCTTAAAATAAAAACATTAGACTAACAACTAACTATTCAACTAATTCAGTTAACAAAAGAGATTATATTTTAACATTCCTCAATCTCAACTATTACATTCATTGGCATGGGCACTATCTAAGTTTTGTCTGTGAATCTAAAAAATATTCTTCATAATGGTTTAATGAATATATTTGCTAGCTAATCGCCACACCCACCAAATTAAAGAGATATGTCACCATTGTTGACAAGCTCGCGAATAAAATGATAGAGTGTCAATGTGCTTGGTTTTCTTGGAGAACACATGGGTCTTTGATAATGCAATTGTTGAGTTGTTGTCACAAGAAATAAAGGTCGATTGCTTTCCCACATGTGCAAAATTCTTCAAAAGTCTTGCTAGTCGTTATGTATGACATGCTATTGTAGTAACTTCTACATATTTTGCTTCTATAAAAGATATGGAGACAATGGGTTATTTCCTAAAAGTCCATGAGATCAAATTTGTACCCAAATGAAAATCATATACGGAAGTGCTTTTTCTATCATCAATATTGCTAGAAAAATCATTGCCTGTGTATTCCATAAGTGTGTTGTCTTTAGAACATGTGTAAAATAATCCATAATTAGGTGTACCCGCAATATAACTCAAAATTATTTTTCCAATATTTCATTAAGATTCCTTGGGAGACTACATAAATCAAGAATGGAGCTAATTGCACACATAGCATTAGATCCATTCACAGAAATGTACAAACGATTACATACAAACCTCTTATACAATGTGGAATCAATTGTTGGTCCATCTTCTACTTGCTTAAATTTGTTCCTCTAGTTTGTAGTTGTTGATCTTGAATCTCTTTAAAATATCTATAACATAATTTTGTTAAAATATTAAAATCCCTTTAGTAGATTAATTAACTTTAAATTTCTAAAAAGTACTTCTTGAGGTGGAAGTTTGTCATATCAAATTCTATTTTCATAACAACTTTGAAATCATCTAACGTCATATTCATAGTATATATCGTGTCACAAATACAAACCATAATCCTTTTTTCTTATCTTATTTGGTATAGAGAGTGGGATCATTATTGTTATCACTAAACCCATAGTTGAGTAAATATGAGTTAATTTCATCGTACTAATATCTTGAATCTTTCTTTAATCCATACAAGGCTTTAATCCACTTGTATGGTACTCTTGTCCTTTTACTTTAAATCCTAGTCGTCGATCTACATACATCTCGTCCTCTAGTTTTCCATTCAAGAAAATTGACTTCATGTCCATTTGGTTAACTGGCCATTTGTTTTCAGCTATAATGGTTAACACAAATCTACTAGTATCCAACCCTGCTATTGGAGCAAAGGTTTCACCATAGTCAATACCCGGTTGCAGAGAAAGTCCTTTAGCAAACTAGCCTTGACTTATATTTCTTTAGCTTGCCTTTCTTATCTAGTTTTGTCATGTACACCTAATTAACACCAATGCTTATTTTATTTGTTAGGAGATAAACAGGATCCCATGTCTTGTTCCTTTCAATGGGTTCAGTTTCTTCATTCATAGCCTATACCTAATGCTCTTCATTCACCTCATCTTGAAAATAAGTAGGTTGATAGGATAACAAGGAAAAATAAGTTTGTTGATATATGTCATCACATTGCTCATATGTTTCCCTTCAGCTCTTAATTTTTTGATTCCTTGTTTAAGTTTTTGGCTCATTGTTGGAAGGAGGACTAATACTCTAATTTTTCATTCAATTGGCTTACTCTTTTCTCAAATAAAAACTATCTTCTTCTGTTTGCCCCTGTAACCTTGGCCATCTTGGTGGACGGAATAGCTATCTTGAACTTTACACTTATTCATCTAGTGGGAGAGATGGATGTATACTATCCATTGCTTTATTCATTTAATCGCTCCAAGAATTTCACATCTCTTCTCACCAAAAACTTTGTAGTGATTAAATTATATAAATTGTAGGATTTGGAATGTTCATTGTACCCTTGATGAAAATGCATTTCTTTTAATATTGTTGTGAAGCTCATCCATAGCTATTTTGGGACATGTTAATAGGAAATATAGCCAAAAAAACTAATGAGAAACACTTCACTTTGTGCCACTCCATGCTTTTGGAGACACTTTACCTTTCACACTATGTTTTGGAGATATGTTCAATAGGTAGATTGAACAAGAAAAACCCTCAACCCAAAAATCATTCAGTAGATTTCTAGCTTTGAACATATTATTTTCTATATTCACAATGGTCATATTCTTCCATTTATACACTCATTCTATTGTGGGGTAAATAGGGTAGTGAACTACCTTTTAATTCCCCGATCTCTTCAAAACTTTGTGAGCTCCTTTGAGTCATTCTCTCCTCCATTTGATATGAGCATTTTGACATATTATCCTTGTTTCTTTTCTCCTATGACGTTAAATTATTTGAACTTTCTGAATGCCTCTAGTTTGATTTTGAAAAAATACACCCAAAATTTTCCATTGAAATCATCAATAAATGTTAGAAAATAAAGGCTTCCACTAATGGAATGAATTTGAATGGTCCACATATATTTTTGTGGATGAGTCTAGATGCTCTTTGGCTCAATAGGAGGCTTATGGAAAACTGTCTCTTTGATGTTTTCCAACAATTCAACTTTCACAAGTGTTAGTTTGCTCATTTAATATGGATGGTCCCTTAGCCATTGATTGTTTTTTCAAGTGACTAGAAGTCATAAGATGTATGTGACCATACCTAAAATGTTGCAATAAAGTCTCGTCTATAGTTGAGACATTTTGTACATATGACTATGATAGATTTACACTTGTCATATTTAGTGGGAGTATTTTTTTTTTGCACATTTGAACCTTTGCAACAGGGCTTTTATTAGGCGAATTATCTAAGATTGTGCATGTGGAATCCTTTAATATGATATCATAACCATGTTGATTAACTGTCCAATATTTAACATACTATTTATAAGATTTGGTACATAAAAGACATCATGGATATCTTTCTTTTCATTTTTCTCAGTGAGAATAAACACAACACCTTTGCCTATGGCCTTAACGCTAGAATCATCTTCTAAAGTAATTTCAAATTGGATGGATCTATCAATGCTAAGAAACAATGTCTTGTTACTTATTGTGTGATTACTATAGCCACTCTCCACACAATCAAAGAACTTTGTTTTGATCTTCTTCAATGATTTGACATCAGATGAACATTGACCCAGATGTTTTTTTTTTTTTTTGATGCTGGAGACATTAGCCCTATCCTTGTTTAGATCTAAGTATTTTTTTTTTCATTCAGTTTCATAATGCCCATACTTTTTGTGGTATTGACATGGTACCCTGGACTTGTCTTCTCATCTTTTACCTCCCCCCCTTTGATTATGAGAGTGTTGGCTAACTAATCATCTTATTGTTTTGGTTTAATTATTTTTTTGCTTGATAATTATCTTTGCCTCTTTGACCTCTATCTCTCTCTGCCTATGCCTCTACCAACGAGTGCCTATGTCTTAAATGCATGTTCTAAAGACTCATTTTCCATGTTGATTCTTGACTAATGCAATAAAAGAGACTCCATCAATTCTTCTACTGTTTGTTTGAACATATCTTTCGACTCTTTTACAGTAGTGATATCCATCTCAAACTTCATATGTAGGATTCTAAGAACTTTTCCCACTATTTTTCTAATCTTCAATTGTCTATTTATGAGTTTTGAGCTGATTTACAACTCTAATCACTCGATTCATGAACTAGTCAATGATTTTTACTTTCTTCATCTTAAGTGTTTCAAAGTCTCTCCTAAGCGTTTGAAACTTAATAGCCCTCACTTTGTCATTATCTTGATATGTTCACTGTAGAAAAATTGAGTCATCTATTAAACTCTAGATCCAAAATTTGGCGTCCCATTTCTGCAAATTGATTGTTTAAGCATTAATCATAGTCTAGAAAATTCTTTTATCTATCTCTACGAAGTCATTGTTCATTACTTTTTAATCTATCTCTACAAAATCATTGTTCCTAACATCTTGCACCTACAATAAAGTACTCATTTTTAGAGACTAAAAATGATTAATCCTTCTTAGCTTATAATATTTGTATAACCATTAAATAATTTATAATTTAAAATTTTCTCTCTAATATTCTCATAATCACACTGTAATCACATTTTTTTAATAATCAATGATTTACTTTTTAATCACACATTTTTTAATAATCAATGATTTACTTTTTATGTTTTACTTTCGCATGTCAATACCAGAGCTTTTAAGAAATTATTATGAAAATATCAATCACATTTTAAATATGAAAATATTATGGAGGAAAAATATTATGCACACGTCCAGGAATGAAATAAATATTAATAAAAAAAATATAATACTTAAATCCTAAACTCCAAACATAGAACCTTTCATTTAATTTACCGCCAAACTTTAATTAAAATTTAAATATCCGAATCTTAATTCTAAATTTCTCAATGACGGCATCTTTGGTTCAATAGTGGCCAAAAGGTTATGGGTAGATCAAGGCAACAATGGCTACAATTGCTATTATCCATAGCCGGCAGCTATGGCCACCTTTCTTTGGCTATTTCTCGCAGACACATTGAGTAAATTAAGCTTTCAAATTAATAATAAATATAACGTCAAAACTATAAGCAGAGACATTGAGTAAATTCAATTGCAAATTCATGGGGTGTTGCTTGTGCTTCTCGTTACTAATTTCTTTTTACAATAAACCATGCACTTTTTAAATTTTTTAGAACTAGTAACTCTTAAAAATATGTAGAATTAATAAGCATTTTTAGTATTATTTAGAACTAACCATTTTAAAAATATTTCTAGATAACACCTAACTACCCAACTGATTTGATACGCCAGAGATATTATATTTTAGTAAATATGTTGTTTGATTTTGACTGTGGTATCTCTTTAAATTGTCAAAAGAACAATATCTCTTTTATGTGTTGAACGTTTACATGTATAGTTTTTCATAGATGCATAGTTTTACAAATATTTTTTTTGCATAGCTTTTCAAATATCTCTTTTATTTGTTGAATGTTTAGCTGTATAGCTTTTCATAAACAAAAGCCAGATGCATAAGTTCCAATTGAGTGTTGGTATTGGTTTTGTTTCGTTAGTTATGTTTATTATATTATATATATATATATATATATATATATATATATATATATATAAAGTTAATAATTTTTTTTATATAATTTAAAAAAAAATGGTAATTAAAAATAATTAATTAATGGTTTATTTTTGGATTATTTTCATTAAATTAAGTTGTTTTACATAAATTTGTCAAATTATATTAAAATTTTGTTAATATGAAGTAGTTTTCATTTAAATTTATTTTTTAAATTTAATTTTATTATATATATTATACATTCAAGCATAAGTTTATTAAGTTTTGATGTTTAATTTACGTTATATATATAGATAGATGATTAATTAATAAAATTGATTATTTTGGTTACTAATTTTAAATTTTGATAATTTAAGCGAAGTTTAAATATTGTATAGAAATATTTCTTATATTTTTAAATTTAGGTTTCTAAATTATTGAGATGAGTTAGACCATAAATTTTAAAGTAAATTTAAATGAAGATAACTTAAATTAAAATAAAAAACTAAATTAAGATAAATTTGAATCAAAACTAAAAGAAAATAATAATGATTATATTCTTATTCTCTAATTAATTTTAAATAAATGTAAAGTAAGTTTTTGATAAAGTTCATTTAAAATTGTAAAATATGGCCGAATCTTGTACCATGGTTTATATTGAAATGAAGTTTGAGGAATTTTGATTTTTTAATAATTGAATGTACAAAATTTGATATTAAAAGAGTATTTATGATCTAATATAATATGTAACATATCACTCAATCTTATACCGTGATATATATCAAAATTGAATTTGAAAATTTTTGAATTTTTAATAATTGAATGTACAATATTTGAGATTTGAGATTATTTATTTCATTAGATTTTAATGGGATTGGAATGAAATCCACTAGTTTTTTTGGTTTAGCATGGAACTCTATTGTTAGTTTTATATTTTATAATTATATTAATAGTTTTATATTTTAGAAT
>APFE031490510.1:95685-131732 GCA_000404065.3 Pinus taeda
AAAATAGTAAACTGTGCTATAATTAAGGAAACTGAAAAAACTGAAAGAAGCACTAGAGGGGATCCAAGTGGAATTAGTGGGTGGCCACCAATATCCACCTGGATCACAAGGCGACGACAAAGGATATCACTATTAGGTTTGGAGAAACATCGGCTATCGGGGAAGCGACGGTGATGGCTCGAACTGTTTTGGTAGGACATGTGCGAGGACGGGCATACTCCGCTAATAGACTGACGCTTTGAGTAAAGGAGATCTGGGGTGCCCTGCTCAAAGAATTTCTTGATGTTCATGTTCTCCCCCGTGGATGGTTCTCTCTCCATTTCGCAAAAGAAATTTACACGGATCGGGTACTGGAAAAGTACTGGCACATCGAAATGGCACCGGTCTTGTTCAAGAGGTGGAGTCCCCTTTTTGATCCAGAGCGTGAACAGATTGGTGCGGGACCCCTGTGGGTTCGATTGTCAGGATTACCGCTACAATACTGGAGCGAGGATGTACTCATTAGGATTGGCAATGCGCTAGGCACATATCTGGATCATGATCGCACGTTTGTGGAATCAAAGAAGCGTACTCTGGCTCGTGTGCTTGTTCACCTGGATACACGAGAAGGTCTGGAAAAAAAAATCACTCTGCAATGGGGAAAATACAGTAGAATACAGATTTTGGACTACGAAGGTGTCCCGTTTCGTTGCAATCGATGTCATCAGGTGGGGCATCTGTTCAAGGATTGTCCGCTCAATAAAAAATCGGAGGAGTCCCCAAAGGTTACTCCAATCCCATCCAGAGGAGGCTCCCCTGTTATATCTCACCAGCCTCAGGGATCCACACCTGATACTCAGGTCACTCCTCAAGCTACACCGAAGAAATCAAGGAAGAAGGGTTTCGGTTCGTCCTCCCTGCCTATGACCAGGGCTCGGGCAGCAGCAGAAACTGAACAGGTCTTGGGTACCTCTCTAACCCTTTCTCCCAGTTTGCTTGATACATCATCGAAATTGGTCACATCAAATGCACATATATCATCTGCACATTGCATCATATCATCCCCACCCCCAATTGTATCTACGGTACAACCCACTATTCCTTCCTCTTCCTCATATTCCTCGCAGTCATCCTCTCGGAAGTTATCCTCCCATCCTTATGCACTTCATTCCCGTTCTCACAAAGCAAACATATCAGGCAGCCATGTGGGGTTGGGTATCGTCTATTCGGGAATGGGACCTATGACCACCAGAGGCAGGAAGACCGAACTCTCAAAAGCTATCAGACGGGCTGGGGCAGAGGTTGCATCTAGTCATCAATCTACACTTGAAGGGGTCCTTAGAGCAATTCCAACCCCGAGAAGTGTTCCCCCATGAAATGCTTATCTTTCAATTGCAGGGGTCTGGCTAGTGCCCCAAAAAAATAGCCCTTCAGAGACTCTTTGAGGTAGAACAACATGACATTATTCTACTTCAGGAGACTCTAGGCCCGGCCGAGAATGTTACCCTCTCCTTACAAGGTCTGGCCCCGAAATGGAAATTCATGGCGACCGATGCTATTGGACGATCAGGGGGCCTGGCCATTGGTTACAACCCCAGAACCATTAGAATCGATGCATCATGGGGAGGTCTGGGGTTCATGGGCATTGATTCTTTTTCATCAGAGCTTGGAAAATCTCTCAGAATTTTGAATGTATATGGTCCCTGTCACCAGAGGGAGTCATTTTGGAGGCATCTCCTAAATCTTTCATTATTGGCCCAAGATCATACCATTCTGGGTAGGGATCTAAATTTTTCTTTAGGGTTCAGCGAATCCTGGGAGTCCTCGGCACAGGTGGATGCCATTTCGGAATTCATGAGGAACATTCTGGAACAGAAAAATTTCATTGATGTCCCCATGTAGAAGCCTCTACCCACATGGAGGAACAGAAGGGTGGAAACGGCAGCACTAGCTCACAGACTGGATAGATTCTTGATGAAGGGTCCTCTTCTTCAGCAGTTTCATCATTATAAGCAATGGGTTGGATCGGGGGGTATATCTGACCACTCCCCCATATACCTGGAGATATTTGGGCCACACCCGAAACCAAAAGCCCCATTCAAATTCAATCACACTTGGATACAAGATTAGGGCTTCATAAAATTGGTCAATGATTTTTGGAAGGCACATCCCATAGACAGAGAGGAATCCCTGGCAAAGGGTTTCTGTAATAACCTCATCTTGCTGAAGCATCTAGCCATCAATTGGGCAAGGGAAAAGAACAGAAAGGAATCCAAACAGCTCACCCTCATTGAAGCTGAGTTATGTTCCCTACAAGATGATCCGAATTTGGGATTTATCTCGGGGGTGGAAAAATCTCGATTGATTGAACTGGAAAACCAAAAAGCAAGCATCCTTAGATCAAGGGAGGAATCTCATAGGTTGAGAAGCAGAGCAATATGGTTGAAAGCCAGAGATGAAAACTCAAAGTTTTTTCATAATTATGCAAAAGGAAGGAAAGTCTCAAATACTATATGGAATCTACCTCTACCAAAGGGGGGTCTTGCAGACTCATTCAATAAGCTCTCCCAGCTTGGCACTAACCATTTCAGGAGCATTTACAAATCTCCACCAGAAACAAACATGGCAGAGATCATCAATGTGGCAAATCATTTTCCCAGATTTGTAAATGAGGAAGATTCTGAAGATCTTATGGCTCCGGTCACCATGGGGGAATTGGAGATCACACTAAAATGGTTCAAGAAAGATAAAAGCCCTGGCCCGGATGGATGGTCCATAGAATTCTTCCTAGCCTTTTTTTATCTCCTGGGTCAAGACTTGCTGAGGGTGGTGGAGGAAAGCAGATCATCGGGCTGTTTATATCATGTTATCAACTCAACGTTCATAGCCCTCATCCCTAAGACTGACTCCCCTTCCTCTTTCGATGACTATCGTCCCATCTCTTTGTGCAACTGTCTTTACAAGATCATCTCCAAGATTATTGCCAATCGTCCCATCTCTTTGTTTGTTTTAGTTAATAATTATTTGTGTAATTATTGTTATTTTTATAGTTAAAATTCTTATTTTAAATAAAAAGAACTAAATAGTAGTTTTTAATTAAAAATATTAAAAAATAATTAATGATTAAATACTAATATATATTGATAAATAGATAAGTTTTTAATTTATTAAGATGGAATCAACTTGATAGGGTTAGGGCCATAGGTCTATCGGTAAGAAACCCAATAGCCACACATGATCCTGTAGCTAGGTTTTTAATATACAATGATGTGTAAAATAAAAAACGGAGAAAAAAGGAACGCGCTGACCCTGGAATATTGAACTTAATCACAAAAAGAAAAACAAAATCCTGGACTGGCCATGGCTCCAACTATTGGTGTTCAACGAGAGACCTCGAGGGTAAAAAAATGAGGTAATAAAAAACTTGTAACCTGGAAGACTTGGATCCGAAGCTTTGGGAACGAAATAGAAAATATGCTTCAAAATCCTTGCATATCAGAGCACAGATGTGTAAAATAAAAAACGGAGAAAAAAGGAACACGCTGACCCTGGAATATTGAACTTAATCACAAAAAGAAAAACAAAATCCTGGACTGGCCATGGCTCCAACTATTGGTGTTCAACGAGAGACCTCGAGGGTAAAAAAATGAGGTAATAAAAAACTTGTAACCTGGAAGACTTGGATCCGAAGCTTTGGGAACGAAATAGAAAATATGCTTCAAAATCCTTGCATATCAGAGCACAGGTGATGTGACAAAAAGGTGTTGGTGCAGGTGATGTGACAAAAAGGTGTTGGGGCAGGGAGTTGTTAGAAATATTTGGCGAATTTAACTTTTCGTTTTCGCGGAGGGGAGAGGCAGAGAGTTATGGCTTTCGCGAAGCTACTTTCGTGAAACTAGTTTCGTGCACTGCGAAGCAGATTTCGCGGAGCTACCTTCACGCAGAGTGAGGCTAATTTCCCAGACTTGGATTTTGTGCACCTCGAAACTATTCCAGAGACTTAATGAATACTCACAACAAAAATAACAATATAGGTTTGGAGCCACACACTAAAACTTAGTATTCATTTCTTAAACATGAAAATACATCTACATGAGACTGCGGCTCATTTACAAAGTAAAATAAGAGTTTTACAGTGATTTAAACTTACGCGGAATAACACACAGTAAAACAGAGTAACTGTTGTTTTCACATGCCCACCAAAAATCGCTCCATCATTTTCTCCATGGAGACTTGCGCTCTTTTCTTACTTCTTACTCTCTAACCTCTCTACACAATCTCGCCTTTACAAAATGACTTTTACATTCATATATAACTCAACATACAATTTTACATTTAATTCATGACAGAGCAAAATTAATTTTGATAATGTTGTTGAGTGTGATCAGAGTCGCGTAGGTGTTTCTAGAGTGTGGGCAAGGTTGTTGAATTACTGCTTGCCCATATCTGTTTACCTAAGTACATAAATTCTTTAAATGCCTTTGCTGGGTTTTTGAATGGTTTGCGTCTAACTTCAAACCTTCTATCTTCATGCTGAGACGCAACCTGCAAAAATGTCTTCAAGCACAGACACAGCCTGCAAAAGTGTCTGACATGTATGGCTGCAAAAGTGTCTGGCATGTAACGCTGTTGTCGGGCTGTTTATTGCGGTGGTTGGGATTATTATTTCCAACACTCCCCCTTAATCACAACTGCCGCAATTGAAAATTCCCAAACAGTTTCTGAGATAAACAAAATTTTCTCCTGCCAATGGCTTTGTGAAAATATCAGCAAGTTGGTCATGTGACCTATAGTGCTACAACACAATTTCATCATTGTTAATCAACTCTCTAATAAAATGATATTTAGCATCAATATGCTTGGTCCTTTTGTGGAAGACGGAATTCTTTGACAATGTAATTGCTAAGGTGTTGTCGCAGAAAATAGTTGTCGCGCCCTCTTGGTCATGACGAGGATCCCTCAACATCTTTCTCATCCAAACTGCCTGACACATTGCTGCTGTTGTTGCAACATATTCAGCTTCTGCTGTTGACAATGAAACTATTGGCTACTTCTTGGATGCCCATGAAATGGCTCCGGAACCCAAATGAAAAACATATCCTGACATGCTCTTTCTGTCATTGATATTGCCTGCCCAATCACTGTAAGTGTAACCAACCAGCCTGAAATCACTGGTTGCTATGTACAAAACGCCATACTATTTTGTCCCATTGACATACCTGAAAATCCTTTTCACTACTTGCCAATGTGTCTCCTTGGGTGTCTCCATGAACCTTGACACCAAACTTACTGTATACATTATATTTGGCCTAGTGGCGGTCAAATACATTAGGCTGCCTATCATGCTTTTGTATAATGTCAGATTGACATTGCTACTGCAATCTTCTTTGCTCAACTTCAACCCTATGACAGTTGGAGTTGGTGCGGACTTGCTGTTCTGCCTTTTAAACCTATCCAAAATTTCTGCCACATACTTTGCTTGAGAGATAAAAATGTCATTTTCTGTTTGCTTCACTTCTATGCCCAAAAAATATCTTAGCAATCCCAAATCAGTCATTTCAAACTCACTCTTCATTACTTGTTTAAAATCAATGACAAGGAAATCATCATTACCTGTAAAGATCAAATCATCTACATATAAGATGACAATGAGAATCTTACCTTCGCTCTCTTTGATGTAGAGAGTAGGCTCACTGTCACATTTGCCAAAACCATTGTCCAACAAGTAAGCATCTATTCCACTATACCATGCACGTGATGCTTGCTTCAACCCATAAAGAGCTTTCTTTAACCGATATACATTGTCTTCTTGGCCTTCAATCTCATAACCAGGTGGTTGTGCGACATACACTTCCTCTTTTAGCACTCCATTCAAGAACGTTGACTTTACATCCATCTGATACACTGTCCATTTTTGCTGCACGGTAATTGCCACAACTGCGCGCACTGTCTCCATCCACGTGACTGGCCCAAATGTCTCTGCATAATCTCTCCCTTGCTACTACTTGTATCCTTTGACAACTAGCCTTGCTTTGTGCCTTTCAATCTTTCCCTCAATGTTTCTTTTGATCTTATAGACCCACTTCACTCCAAAGACATGTTTTCCTTTCGGAAGGCTCACTAACTCCCATGTGTCATTCCTTTCTATTGCTTATATTTCTTCCTCCATTGCCGCAACCCATTTTTCTTCTTTGATTGCATCTTCAAAGTGGATTGTGTCATCTACATGGCAAAATAATGCAAATAAGGAATTTAGACCTGCACCACTATCAACTTCATCTTGCTCATAAATTTCACTTAAATTTCTGAATTTTGGCCTTCTTGTGCTTGCTGAAGATGGGCTTGATATGTCACTTGGTGTTGTGCTTCGCGATGTGCTTGGAGAAACACTTGCTTGGCTGCGCGAAACTGTCCTATTATTTGTTGATGGTGTTGCCTACTGCCTACTTTGCCGCACTTGAATAGGAGTAGAGGGAGTCACTGTTGAGGAATTATTTGTTGCTGTTAATTCCTCTTTGTCCTCATGTGGTATGCATGCTTTGACATTGATTGTTTTCTCTAAACTTCCATCCCATGCTTCCTCTTCTATGAATTGCACATCTCTGCTGATTATGACTTTCTTGGTTAATGGATTGTAGAGTTTGTATGCCTTGGATTCATCACGATATCCAACAAATATGCATTTCTCCCCCTTGCTGTCCAACTTCTTTCTCAACTCATCCAAGACATGTGCATAAGCCACACATCCAAAAACTCTCATGTGAGTGATGCTATGCTTTCTTCCACTCCATGCCTCTTCAAGAACAATGTTCTGGACGCTTTTGGTTGGACATCTATTCAAGATATATGCTGCAAAAGCGACGACTTTAGCCCAATAGTCATTTGGCAAATGCTTTGCCTTCAACATACTCCTTTCCATCTCCATAATGGTCCTATTCTTCCTTTTTGCCACACCATTTTGCTGCGGTGTATATCTTGTTGTAAATTGCTTATGAATTCCATGTTCCTTGCAAAATCGAAGGAAGTCATTTGAGATGTATTCTCCACCTTTGTCTGTCCTAAGGACTTTGATGAAATGTACGCTTTGCTTTTCAACAAGAGCCTTGTATTGGCAAAAGCACTCAAACACTTCACTTTTCTGTTTTAGGAGAAAGACCCATGTCTTCCTTGTGTAGTCACCTATGAAGGTTAGTACATAGTGACTGCCACTAATTGATGGTGTCTACACTGGTCCACATAAATCTGAGTGGACAATCTCTAAAGGTGCATTTGCCCTCACTGACTTTCCTACTAGAAATGTCTCTCTATGTTGCTTTCCCAAGATACATCCTTCACATATGCTGTTTGGTTTTTCTATGAGTGGTAAACCCTTCACCATGCCTTTATTATGCAGCAAATTCAAACCTCCAAAGTTGATATGTCCAAATCTCAAGTGCCATAACCAGTTTTCATCTTTTACCTCTGCCTGAAAGTTTACTTATGTGATAGCTGCCCCTTTTCTTCCATTTTCTTGTGAGTTCATAGATAGTTGTGCTTGTGCACCTTCTTTCTGCAAATCTGATATTATTTTCAGGGGAAACATTCTATTGTCTGTCATCTGAATCTTTGCAATCAATTGTCTTCTTGGAGGCCTATCCAAAATTGTGCACACATTATTTTTGAAGAAGACATTGTAGCTTTTTTGCATGAGCCGTCCAACGCTCATGAGATTATGTTTCAGACCTGGGACAAAGTAAACATCAAAGATGTGTTTCTTGTCCCCCTTCTTTGTTAGGATATTAACTCTTCCTTTTCCCATGACAGAGACTTTGCTATCAGTCCCTAATGTCACTTCAGATTTCACACTTTCATCTAGATCAGAAAACATTTCTATGTTTCCTGACATGTGGTTGCTACACCCTGAATCTAGATACCATATATCACTCTATTTTTCTTATGCTACATTACAAGCTAGAAACATGCTATCATGGTTCTGATTTTCTCTTGTGAAATTTACACTTGGTTTGTTACTAATATCATATTGCTTCTTTCTACATTCATTTGCATAATGACCATACTTCTTACAGTAATGACATTGAACTTGAGATTTATCATACCTCTGACCTTGTGCTTGATTTTGGCTTGGGCCTTGATTTGGATTTTGATTGCTGCCTCTTCTACTTGAGCTTGAAGGGCTGCTTCTTCCACCTCTGTGTGGGCTTCTTCCTCTTCCTCTAGCATATGATCTTCCTCTGCCTTGACCTTGACCAAATGATACTTGTGTCTTGATGGCATGCTCCAATGAGGAGCTTGTTGCTCTATTCAGTCTATGTTCATGAGAAATTAGTGATGCATTAAGCTCATCCAATGTGAACTGTGAGAGATCCTTTGTTTCTTCTATGGCCACAACAATGGCCTCAAACCTTACTGGCAGACTTCTTGAAACTTTCTCAACTATTCTTCTTTCCTCAAGTGTCTCACCATGAGACCTGATTTGAGTAACCAGCCCACTTACATGTGTAAAAAATGAGTCTATATTATTAGACTCTTTCATACAAAGTGTTTCAAAATCTCTCCTCAACATTTGTAGATTTGCTGTCTTGACTTTTGCCATGCCTTGGTAGGTTGTCTGGAGGATGTCCCATGCTTGCTTGGACTTGATTGTTGCTACAACCCTTGGGAAAATACTTTCATGAACTGCTTGAAAGATATAAAACAGGGCTTTTGAATCCTTCTTCCTGTTGTCCCTTAGCACATCTCTTTCTTGTTGAGATAAGGCATTGTATGCTGCTACATTTGCTGGTTCTTAAAAACCATACTCCACCAAATCCCAAATGTCTTGAGAAGAAAACAGGGCCTTCATTGTAATAGCCCAATAATCATAATTTTTTCCATTAAACTGAGGTATTTGAGGATTAGTCAAACTTGTGCTAGATGTTTCCATTTCTGAGCGTAAAAGAAAACTTTCTACCTACTGGTAAATATGCTAAACACAATCTACACTCAAAACAATTTTCACTGTTAGTAGAAACACTTGTTTTTACACTAACAGAGTTTAACCTGCTCTGATACCATGTTAGAAATATTTGGCAGATTTAATTTTCATTTTCGCGGAGGGGAGAGGCAGAGAGTTATTGCTTTTGTGAAGCCACTTTTGTGAAACTAGGTTTGCACACTGTGAAGCAGATTTCGCGGAGCTACCTTCGCGCACCGCGAGGCTAATTTCCCAGACTTGGATTTCACTTACCTCGGAACTATTCCAAAGACTTAATGAATACTCACAACAAAAATAACAAGATAGGTTTGGAGCCACACACTAAAACTTAGTATTCATTTCTTAAACATGAAAATACATCTACATCAGATTGTGGCTCATTTACAAAGTAAAATAAGAGTTTTATAGTGATTTAAACGTACGCGGAATAACACACAGTAAAACAGAGTAACTGTTGTTTTCACGCGCCCACCAAAAATTGCTCCACCATTTTCTCCACAAATACTTGTGCAGTTTTCCCACTTCTTACTCTATAACCTCTCTACACAGTCTTGCCTTTACAAAATGACTTTTACATTCATATATAACTCAACATACAATTTTACATTTAATTCATGACAGAGCGAAATTAATTTTGATGTTGTTGTTGAGTGTGATTAGAGTCGCGCAGGTGTTTCTGGAGTGTGGGCAAGGTTGTTGAATTAATGCTTGCTCATATCTACTTACCTAAGTACATAAATTATTTAAATGCCTTTTCTAGGTTTTTGAATGGTTCGCGTCTGACTTCAGACCTTCTATATTCACGCTAAGATGCAACCTACAAAAATGTCTTCAAGCACAGATGCAACCTGCAAAAGTTTCTGACATGTATGGCTGCAAAATTGTCTGACATGTATGGTTGTTGTCGGGCTATTTATTACGGTGGTTAGGATTATTATTTCCAACAGGTGTCTCTCCTGTCTCGTGCACCCTTTTTTTCCTTGTAGGAATAACCCAAGATATAGACCACTTTGTTGAAGAACAGAAACTATCCTTTTCCAAACATAAGGGAGTAAGAAATAAGACAAAAAAAAGGTTACTCTAAAATTTAGAGGGCCTACAACAACAGTGAAGGGGTAATGAGGATGGCCTGGGAATGAGAATCCGTGGTCGAGGAACAAAGAGGTTTGTAGTTTGCTGAGTTACGCCCTTAACAATGTAAGGAGGCTCACCATTGCAGCAGGGATAGACCTCCTCTCATTATGCAAATGACGAGGAATGAAATTGTTTTAGGCCCTTCTCCCTCGTAAATGATTTTGCAACGTAACCCTATGTTGTATCGACTGCCAAATTGGGCCTTGCGCAAGTGTACGACTGGATGAGGTTGTATTCAATCTGTTAATAAACGATGAAAATTTGTTAGAGTCATGGTAGGTTCTAGATGGTGCAAAACCATTAGGTGGCATGAAAGGAGACTTGTTTGCAAGAGTTCAGAGACCTTGCCATGGTGTCATTTATTAAAATAATTAATTTCAAACAATTAATAAGTTAATAATTGATTAATAATAATTAATTATTAATTAAACAAAAAATAAGTATTACTAAGTAAATATGAATTAAAATACAATCCTTGGTTCAGACATATATCAATAAAAAAAATTGATTGTTATTAAAATAGTAAAAAAAAAACAACAATTATTAAAAAAAAAATTGTTATTAAAATAATTAAAAGAAATACGTCGATTGGGATGAGATCCAGGAGGAGTAGCATAGTATGATCTAAAACACTTCTAAGAAGTTAATGACAATACAACAAGGGTTGTGGTGTGGCCGCATCCACACAAGCCTTAGCATGTGTGAGATGTACAGGCAATTAACTCACCATGAGCAAGGGTAAACGGTGAATTTAGATTTGAATTTGATCAGACTTGTTGTAGCTGGAAAACTTGTTTACTCTACAAGATTTTGGTGGCATAGGCATCTCTCCTGGGAAGTTCCAGAAGCAGATGTTGCACTCAGGCTCAGGATGTTGAAGGCGCATCACCTCCTCTCCCTCTCAGTCACTCCTAGTATGTTCAGATTGGTAACCCTATGAGTCCAATGCTTTTGGTGGTATATATATTCTATATATGGTTGGGGACGGTCGGCCCATACACGACATTATGGAATAATTTTGAGTGTAGCTGTATGATGACTGGTTGAGATGAGGTCCATCCTCTTACCTACATATCGAAGATCAAGAGACCTATCAATAGGAAATCCCTAACAAATTTTAGTAATCCTGACCACCCAGAAGTTTGGAAACCCTGTGACATGGATATTTTCTGATTTTTTTATAGATTGAAAGATTGCACCTCATGTTTTTAATTCTAATTCCATGCAATTTCTAAGAGAGACACCACGTGGCTCGTTATTGGATGTTGTGTCTTATTCTCATAAGGAATTCAAGTATCGAACTAAAAAGAACCTTCAAGAGAATTGGGATGGGTTTTTAATTCAAATCCAATATGATAATGAGGATATTTTTCTTATAATGTAGTTTTCATGTAGTAGTGTCCATCAAAATTATGCAACATGAGTACTCCTTGGGTGAGGAATTAAATTATGCATTCAAAAAGTGCATCCACTCGAAATTTAAGCAAAACCCTACGAAGATAGGTTGAAATACGGGTTGAAAAAATTGTTTTTTCTTTTTTCCTTCTAAAATTTGATGATGTAATCTAATATTATTTTATTATTTCTACTGTTATTTTATAATATCCTTAGGAGGTCCATTTTAGACCTCAAAATTTCTCTAATGTGGGCAAACCCATGCTTCTAGGGGACAAGTACCTAATACCAAAACTCAATCTGCCCTAGCTATTACTAGAGCATATAGAATTAACACCCACCTGCGGGCCCGCCAGACAGTTGGTGAATGGGAGGAAAAGATTGTTAATCAAGTCAGTATCAGTGATGAGGAAATCATAGAGGAGTTGGGGACATTGTCCTAGACCTAGGCCACACCCGTGGTTGTTGATCTCAGTATGTGCAGTCTCTATTCACATATTGGGTGGTGAAGACCCTTCTAGCGAAGGCTTTGATGATAAGGACTACAAGCATTTCAGGTCATGCAATGGAAATTCAGGCTATTCTTGAGGAATTCCAGCTAATCCAACACCAAATACAACAACAAAATGCTTCCCTTGCTTGCATAGAGAAGCATATCCCTGGCTTTCCTCAAACTGAGTTGTTAGGCTCCAGTGCCAAAGACCCGACACCAGTTGAATCTTCAGACAATTAGATTATTCTTTAGATAAGTATAGTTCTTTTTGTTGTTTCAGTCTAGTTTTGAATAGATGATTAGAAAGGAATTTTGGTATATATGGTGTAATTTTTTGTTTATAGGGGTCATAAGGACTGTCAAATTTTTCTTGTTCTGTTTCAAACTATTTAGATTTTGGATGGCGTATAATGCAACTAGATGGTCAACTGACTTGGTTTCCCTATGGGCAGGTTGAGACCATGTGGATCTGGATGTTGATCTTATATCACCTGCTTAGTTTTGAAAAGTAATGGAAAGATTGTGCCAAGTTTACAAAAAACAAATATTTTAAATTATATAAAATTATATTAAAAAATAATGTAAAATAATATTTTATTGCAATAATAAATAAAAAAAATCCACAAACTCTATTAATTTAATAATTAATAAAAAAGAATTTTTTTTGGTTTGTTTAAGTTAATAATTATTTTAATATTGTTATTTTAGGTTATTTTTCTTTTAAAAAAAAATATATTGGTAGTTAATTGAAAATATTAAAAATTTAATTGATTGATTAAAATTAATTAGTTAACCATATATTGATAAATAGATAATTCTTCAATAAATTGAGAAGGTGTCGACCTGCTACGGTTAGGGCCATAGGTGTTCGGCCAAGAAACCCAACAACCACGCACAGTGGCCTAGCCAGGTTTGTAATATAAAGTGATGTGTAAAATAAAAAACAAATTTTTTCATTTGTTTATGCCTAAGAAAAAATTACATCTTACATTATATAGGAAGGCGGAAGAGCGATAACCCTACAGGAGCCTTAAACTATGCAGAAAAATAAGGAATGACTGCACCCTTGAATGCTGAACTCAATAACAGGCACAAAAACAAAACCCTGGACCAACCATGGTTCCAGGGATTGGTTTTCGACAAGAGACATGGAGGGTATAAAAAAAAAGGTAATAACAACCTGTCACTTGGAAGACTTGCAACCGAAGCTTTGAGAACGAAATAGAGAATAAGCCTCGAAATCCTTGGGTGGTGGAGTTGTAAGGGGAAACCCTCCATAGTAGAGGTGATGTGACAGAGAGAAACTGGTGCGGATAGTCTCTCCTGTCCCGTGCACCCTTTGTTGCATTGTAGGAAGAACCCTTTGTTGCACCACTCTACCGAACAAGAAAAATTCTCCTTTGTTGTTTTTATTATTAATAATATTTTTAATTGTTTTATTATAAAATAATATGGTATTAATTTCAATAAAACTATTTTCAGTTATCTAAATTGATCCAAAGATCTAGTTTCTTCATTTTGTCATGAAATAATCATACTAAATGTCAAAAAATTGACAAAACCCTAATGAATAAATGTTTACGAAAATTTTATAATTTTCATGAAATAGAGTTATTAATGTTATGAAATATATATAAAATTATTGTTATTAAAAAAGTATTTGATTATAATGTAATTTTTATTGAAATTAAAATAATTATCGTTGTTATTAAAGTAATAAAAATTGAATAACATTCTATTGAAATAGTGATTTGAAATAATCCCACATTATATTTAACCTTTTTATATATTTTTCTATTTATTTTAACTTTACATCTAAATAGATATTATTATAATCATTTGGATGGTGGTCGACTAGCATGTGTTTGAAATACTCATAGAGTTTACTTTCATGACTCAATTTAAGCCCTCATGACATATGCTTTGAGATCCATATTTATGGTTATGCCATCATAGAACACATTTATGGTGTTGAAATACTCTTAGAGTTTACTTTCATGACTCAATTTAAGTCCTCAAGACATATGCCTTGAGATCCATATTTATGGTTATGCCATCATAGAACACATTTATGGTTATGTTTAGTTAATTTTAAATAAACTTAAAATTATTGCAAGCTTGTTGAAACATGGTTGTTTGTAGTGTTATAACTTAATATATAGATTTATTCGATATTGTTGTGATATGTTATATATTTTATTTTAATTAATTTGGTTAAATGTATGTTTTTTTTTTTTTATAATTTCTATAATTATTATAGACACCAAACCATAAACAAGGAAAAACCATTAGAGCTACCAAATAGTAATTTCAACATTACATATATCTATGAAATGGTGCACATACTAATGTTATTGAAATTATGATGTGATTTTTTATTGAGATTATATTGAAATGTGATTTTTATTCTATTTTTTTATTGCATTGACGTTCTATAATGAATTTATATAATGAAATTATAACGATATTACATTATGAAATTATAATGTCATTTTTCATTGGCATTATATAGGAGTGTGATTTTTATCTTATTATTTTATATTCCTTATAACTTTGCTAAAGGATATTAGATCAAAGGTTTGATAATGGATGTTGAATCATTTTTTATATACAATTTAAGTAAGTTAACTAAAAAACAGACAATCTCATAAAATTTATGTGCGTAAATCGAAATGGAAAGATTCATTACTTAGATATGTTTCGTAGTGTAGTGTTTTTAAAAGGTAAATATTGATTTCCTTACAACGAGTTAATGGTAGCGCTGATTTGTTTTCATTTTTTTATTGAAAATTATTTCCTTCCTATCTAATTATTCCATTGTTTCATAATGTTATATTTTTGATAATATTTACCTTGGAGAAACAATAATTGACTTACTATAGACGTAATTTTTGTGAGAATATTAATAAATATTTGGTAATAAATGCAACATTTTTTTGCAATATAATATACAATATGTACTTTGTTTTCAAGAAAGTTTTTGCTTTTTTCATGGATCCAACTATTTGGAAGTTTTTACCATTTGAGATTATTGAGCTTATATTTCATTGGCTTCCTCTATCGGTGTTGATCACATTTAGGTTGGTTTTTAAACAATGGAGTGTTTTATTGCAAAAATCCAAATTTTCTTGCTATTTGCAATCGATGCGGCAACAAAAATTTGGATTTATTGCTTTTCTAGTTTATATGGACCATGGTTGTTTTGTTGGATGATACCTTAATGATAAAGGAAATATATCTCCCATTCTTTTTCTTTTTCTTTATTCTGGATAAAAAAAAAAAATGTACAGTTGGATCAATGATTTTGTTCAGTGCACCTGGAAGTTATTTGCATTCAAAGAATTATTTCAAAGTGAACCCTTTCACAACGACCTTTAGAAATATTGGATTTTCTACTCTTGGGGAGTGGGGATTATTCTCTTTGTTGGAGAAATTTGGTCCACGAAAATATGAATGGGTTTTGGTGAAACATGTGTACAAAAACATGGATTCACATTTTTTTATTTGCAGCAGTGTCGATATGGTTTGGAAGAGGACAAAACTTCCTTATGGTGGTGTAATGCCCCTAAAGGAGGCTATATTCTATAACGGAAAAATTTTATGGATATATTTTGACCATGATTATGATGATTACCCTACATATGGTTACACTATCTATTGGTTGGATCTTAAAAGAATCCACTGGGGTTTTTCATTTGTTCCTATTACTGACATATGATGTATGTCATTATGATTATACAAGGACCAATTTATTTGTCTTATAAATAATGGTTCTACCTCTATTTGGTCACTTGAAGAAATAAACAACTTTGAATTTGGTCATGCTTGCAATGAACAAATCTTAGAATATTTTGAAGATGATCGAGGGTTCATATGGAGTTTTGTTGATACTATCTCTATGGATATTAATAGTAAAATGCATAGGGTACCTTCCTTTTCATACAATTGAAGGGAAAGTACTTTAGTTGGGTTGCACAGAAGTGCAATTAAAGATATATGATTTGCTGAATGGATTATGCACAACAACAATTGCTAATAGTATCTCCATCATCAAAAGATCTTGGTTCCCTGTGAAATCGAGTGACGATTTTAGTGATTTGATTGAAAATGGAAATGTTTTCTCACTTTCTCCAAAATACAGATTCTATTGTTAATATGCCACCACTACCTGTCGAATCATACTTTAGCCTTTGAGGCTTCTTGAACATGCTTGTTGTTGCACATTGTTACAAAACTTATGTTTGTTTAATCTTTTCAAACACCATTTGAAGATCATTGTAATTCCAATTTGGACGTTATACATAGCTATGTCAATTTTCGATATGTTTGTTGGAGATTAGTTGCGTTCTTTTTCTATTTGGAAGATTCAAAAATGAACTTCATATTTCTTATTCTATTGTGATGTGTCAAAATGGAAATGGCTTCCATGTTATTCCAAAGAAAGAGTTTGTTAAAAACATACCACAATTGTTTGTGGATGTCATAGTTTGAACTTAAAGGCTTCAAAATATTTCATTTTATACATTTTCATATATGATTTCTTTGTGCCATATCTTTGATCGTGTATTGAGGATAGTTTTCATGTGAATTTTAAGTCTGCACTAAAAACGATAGTCATGTCAATTTTAGTTGTGTTTCTATGGATTGCTTACACTCTTCTATTATTTGATATATGAAATAATGCAGTTGATAATTCTTTTTGTAATGCAATATTTCAAACATTGCTTATCTCTCTCTCTCTCTCTCTCTCTCTCTCTCTCTCTCTATATATATATATATATATATAATATATATATATATTATATATATATCTATATATATATATATATATCTATATCTATATCTATAATCTATATCTATGATCTATATCTATATCTATATCTATATCTATATATATATATATATATATAATATATATATATAATATATATATAATATATATATATATATATATAATATATTATATATGAAAGGTTGCTTGTCAGTATTTAAATTATTTAGTATCGAAATTTAGTTGATGTATGAAGTTAGAGAAGATTATGAATTTTAGTTTTTCAAGATGCAAGATTAGATTTTAACATGTTTGGGAATTAAAAATGGAAATTTCAATACAATTTAAATTTCCTGTAGAAATGTTAAGTGAAGGAAGACGCAAGCGTGGTATGAAAAGACTTCGCTCTCTTCATTCACGTGAGAGAGAAAATGAATATCAACAGAAATGGTATCAGTAGAATAAGGATGCAATAAAAGTATGGAGAAGAGCGACAAACTAACAAAAGAAAAGATCTTCAATAAATCATCAAGATGATGAAGTCATTAATCGTAAGTATGAAAAAATGAGGAGTATCATGGGAACAACATTTTCTTTAAATGTTCGTTTCCCTAGATGTTGAAGGTGTCGAAATATTTCTGCTTTTACAAAATTTTCTAGCAATAGTCTTCTTTGGAAACATCATGTTTAGAAAGACAGCGCTCATACAAGCAAGAGCCATGAGTCATCTTCAAACAATGGAAGAAATGTGATATTGGAAGATGTGCATAATGATGTCAATGAATAATTTGTGGCATCTAGTTTATTTGTTGATATTGATATGGTTCTTTGCATGGTTGACAATTTCGAACATTTTGTTGGCACTATGGGGTGGGGCATTCCTTGCAGCAACTATATATTCAATATTTTTAGCCCTGAAAAATTTGTGAGTACTCTCTCTGTTGCAACAACATAGGTACTTCAAGTATTTTTTTATTTCATAAGATTTTTACTTCCTGATGAAAAATATTTATTTTTGTATTGTTTTCTACATAAATGAAGTTACGAATATTGGCTAAGAAATAGATTCATAACCAATACATCCTTTATTCGTTCCTTAAGTTCAACCTCAACCATTTAACTACTAAGGTTTAGGAAATATCTAGAATGATGATCTCCTTAACTGTAAGTATGAAAACTTGGGTGTTTCATTTGAATAACATTTCGTTCAAATGTTTGTTTCCTTGGATGTTATACATTTCCAAATTTCTCCACTTTTTTAAACATTCCTAACATTAATCTTCCTTGAAAACATTATATTTGCATAGAGAGGCTTCATAGAAGTGAAAATCGTGAATGGTCTGGAAATGATAGAAGTGATGCAATAATGGAAGATAGGTACAATGATGTCATTCAACAAGTAGTTGCATATAATGTTCTTTTCAATAGTAATATGCTTGCTAGGATGGTTGACAATTTGTGACAATCTGTTGCGAATGTGGGAACTAGCAGTTCTCGATGTAACTCTATAGACAATATCATTGGAGCTAGAGAATGTTTGCATACTTTTTTTGTTGGCATAACACATGTTATTGATGTGAATTTATTTTCAAAGGGTCTGTACATTAGAACATATATTTTTTTTGTTTTGTTTTTGGCATCTGTTATTTTATGTTTTTTGGAAGAACACTATTTAAGTGAATAATGGTCGAAAAATAATTTCACAACCAATGCAACCTATATTTCTTCTTCAACTTCTACTTGGACGATGCAAAAACCAAGAAAATGTATATGTTTTTCCTCTTTAATTTACTATTTGCTTCAAAAATTTAACTTGTTGTTTTTTATATCACTGATCCTCATACTATGATTTATAATTTTTGCAAACAGAACATACTCAGTTGCAACCATTTTAGAAGAATGGGTTCCCATCATTTTATGGAAACAAATGATCCAATCAATTCTCAAAATGGATAAGTTATTTCACATCATCCTCAACCTAGATTGGTGTTTGGTAGAGAAAATAAAAGTGCTCACCATCATTTTAGCAGAGAGATGATTGAATTTCATAAAAAAAATCCATCTATGGTTGATAATTTGTTTGTTGTGGAAATGTGCCAAGTGTGCAATGAATGTTATCCTAGTATATAAGTTGTAACATGCCATGAAGGGTCCATTTGTAAAATATGTACGAGTGAGAGAGACTCTCACCGTTTTTCTTGTTTTAACAACATGGATCAAGGTGAAAAACATGATGTTCTAAGAGTTTTAACACAAGTCGAAGAGATGCTAATAGCACAAGTAAATCCAATATTGCAAGTAACACATGCTTGTGGTGGTCAATATAAATATAGAGGGCACACAAAAAGTTTTCCACAAGATACATATTTAATTGCAAAGAAGATTCCATGACATATTGAACAACTTGATTTTGTGATTATGAGAAGGCGTGGTGATCACTCCAAATATTATGAATGTTGTGTGAAGAGACATCATGTGATGGATGCATTGAATTAAGAAATATGGATGGATAAATATTACAAATATGTTGAAATTGATATGGATTCAATTATCACTATCCTAGAAAGACCTATTGATGTGTCTAGTAGGCTACAATGTGTGAATAGTGATCTCAATGAAATAGGGAGAGTCGATGATGAGATTGAAAGGGAGGGGCCTAATTCTTTGCACTCTCATCCATTATCCTTTCTTTCTCACTTTCCTAATGAATGGAGGGAAGTGGATCCAATAAGAAGATTCATTGAAAATCCAGATTCTACACCCAATGAACCATTGGATTGGCAAGATAATAGTACATCTCCCATTAATGAATATAACACTCAAGGGTTGCTAAACATGGAATTACCCACTTTATACCCCAGAGGTGATGTTGATTGATTGCATCCACGTATTTGTAACGTTGAAATGCACAAATATGGTTTACATCTACTTCGATAATTGAGAAAAAAAAATTCGGCAATAATCACATAAGAGAAGTTTTGTCAACACGTTTCGAACCATCCAGTGTGGTTCATCACCAAGACAAGATGGAGAATTATATCATGGCACCAGATTAAATAGAGAGCAATGTAGAGACCTTTATTATTCTTAACGGTTATAATAAACAACTAGTTTTGAAGAATATTATTTTAATATATAACATCAATTATTTAAATCAAATTATATTAAAATTATATCAAATATTAAGCTATGGCTAAAGTCAAACATGGAGTTAAGACCCTCAAATTAATCAAAATTAATAAATATTTTTTTTCAAAGTCTAAACTCAAAACGTTGAGTTAAGACCCTAAATTGTTTCTTGAATAATCAAGGAAATAATTAAAATTAATTAAAATTAAATAAAATTCCTTGAATAATAAATATAAAAATAATAATAATATATTTTAAAATGAATTAAGAATAAATCATAAACAATAAAAATCTATGAATAATCAATAAAAACAAAAAATAATGTAGTTTAAAAATAAAATAAAGTAAAAGTATTAAATAAATAAATAAAATAAAATTGAATAAATAAATAATATAATAAAGATCTTACATAAAAGAAGATTCAATATAGCATGCATATAAAAAATATAAAATTAAAATGAAATGAAAATAAACTCAATTAAGTTAAATTAAAAATTATAAAATTAATTTAAATTAGGAAGACAGGGAAGGGAACCAACATCTGCTAAGTTTCCAGCCATCATCTCTATTCAAATTACCACGCCTTCTTTCAATTTCTAAGGCTTCCTTGAATTTTCGACGATGGAAATAACTATTTCTAGCAATGACCTCAGCCTCCTCAATGCAAATGCGATGCTTTCTCTTTTGTGCATGTTTTGCCAAAGCCGAGGAACGAGTCCTACCATGTTTGATGCCAACCACGTGTTCATGAATCCTTTGATTAATTGAGCGACTACTCTCACCTATGTAGTGAGTCCCATTAGAACATGGTATGACATAAACACCTTTCATATTCTTAGGGTCCATTGGGTCCTTTACAGATCTTAGGGAGATCCAAATGGTATTAAGAGGCCTAAAGGTTGAGGAAACCTTATGCTTCTTTAGGATCCTCACAATCTTGTCAATGGTCCCTTGGATAAATGGGAGATGCACCCCTAAAAACTGATCCTTGGGTTTTAATTTTAGGACCTTTGTCATCTTTAAGGAAAGCCTTCAGCCATTGGTGCCTACTATACCCATTATTATTGTAAACATTAAGGAGATGAGTTTTCTCATAATTAAGATGGTTTTCATCAAAAAATCTTTGGTTGAGAAACACTGTCAACCCAAGACCGAAGAGAAGAGACTTGACGATTTTTAATTTTTCTGTTGGGAAGAACCATCAAATAAACCAGAAAATTGTCATGGAAAAAGGATTTTTCTGATAGCTTGAGGAACTTCTTAGAATGTTTCTCTTTCTGTTGTAGCAGCTACAACCACCTTCCAAAATTTTTCCTTAGCTTCGTTTTGGAGCCTCCCTTCCAAACTTCACAGCAGCATGTCTTGCTTCATCAAGTACACAAGATTCAGTGTTTTTCTTGCACAAAGGCAGCCTATCGATCAAAGCTTGATGCATTCCCCTCACAGGCTGATCACCCGGACTTGGTCCAGCTGCAGGTTGAGCAACTCCCCCAAGAAATTACACAATTATGGAGGGAAACCAACCTTCCCTACAAAAATTGTGCAATCTTGAATTGCAGCCTGTTGGGATCCAAAATTGCGCAATTCTGGCAATTAACACTCATAGTGAAAATTGTGAAAATTGCGTAATTTTCCCCACTAAGGCTGCTCAGCCCAGAATTTGCGCAAGTCTGGTTAGTAGTCAACTGCTATGCCTAGAAATTGCATAAATCTCTTAGGAAGCCAGCCTAGCTCCCAGCCAGAAATGTGAATTTCCTCCCAGCAGTCGAGCAGTCTCTTGCATGTGCAGTTGAGTTGACTAGTTCCCTCCGGGACTGAGGAAAACTGACTTGCATGTATGGGTTGCTTCTCCCAAGGTAGCATGCAAAGGAATCCCTTGTTTCAAGGATCTATTTTTAGCAGTTGGAGGTTACTTGCAAGGATCATTTCAGAAACCTCCTATCAAGCGTCTCTTTCCCTAGATTTGTGGCATGCAAGTCGCAAACTCGATGTTATCGAAACTCATCAACCGTACACCACAGAGATCATTCCCCACATCAACCTTGCAGCTCTGACATCCCATATCACATCTAGGAGTTGTTGGCACACTCAACTCAGCTGTTTTGGGGTAAGCCCACTTTCCATGACTTGTGTTGCATTTTTGACGCTTTTCGTATTTCGCTTCGTATGAACGTTTTCTGCTTGATTTCAGTGAGCTTTTGCTGTCAACTTGATAAATTCTAGCTTGTTCTAGCAACGTTTCAGTTTTCATCAACATCTCACTGTTGTCGCATGCATGAAACTATTTTTCACGAATAGTCGTCGATTCGGCGACTCGCCTCACCCACATGCATGTTGTTTCGTTTTTTGAATTTGTCATTCACCATTTGCATGCATGATTATTCACTTATGCTTACACTCAGTATCACCATGCATTCATACTCACATTCGCGTTCAGTTGCCCATTGGCGAGTTTGGGCAACCTCGCCTCGAGCTCTGCCTTCACTGAGACAACATTGCGCAATACGGTGAAGGAAGGCTCTATCTTCCTCTCCACAAATGCACATTTCTACCTGGGCACTTTCCTCCAAGAGTGTTTTGCGCATTTTCAAGGGACAATGACTACTGGCCCAGAAAATTGCGCAATGCAGTCACTGAGCCTGCAACCATTGCCAGCTGAGATTGCACATTGCCCAATTCCAACAGCCAACAGCCAGACTGGACTGTGAATTGCACAGTTCCAGTAGTCAGTCAGTCTCCCAGTAGCCCAGACTGTGCCTTGTCCAGTCTTGGCAGTCAGTCTCCTGACCTTGCGGCCAAAACTGTAACCTTCATGATGAGTCGCACAGGTATGTTGTAAGTCAGTTCTCAAGTTCATTTTGGTTTTCGACTGACAGATTTCTTGCCATGAGTGTTGCCATATCTCAAGGTATTGCAGGTGTTCATCTACCTCTCAGTAGTGCAGATACAATGATTTCCAACAGAGCAGAGTCAAAGACATCGTTCAGAGCACACCTGAAGATGCAGTCGATCAAATTTCTATAAGCTCACCTACTCATGAAGATATCAAGTTGTTCATAGAAAAGGGCATCAAGATATGACAACAACAACATCATGAACAACAGTTGAAGGCAACATACCGAATGCAAGAGGAAGGTTGTTGATAACACAAAGAAGGAACAAAGTTGCAAGCTCAAGTAGATCCACTGATGATGAAAGAAGCTTTTGAGACTCAGGCTATGAGGTGATGGCGCGACATGAAGATCGCGCAAAGACAAAGAATGGAACAAAGAAGGAGTTGCATGTGTTGAAGGAACAACTTAATGAAGAACATGAAGTTTCATAGACAGACGAATGAGCTGCAACAGGAACATGAATAGGAGTGGGTGCAACATGCACTCACAGATGAAACTGCACCCATACAAGTTATAGATCTATCCCAAAAGCTAACACGGAGTAGACATGGTGAGCAGTGTTGTTGATCGTATGCAAGGGATTCATCAGCGTGCATGTCATTGTGCGCACACATGTGATCCAACCCATTCAACACACTCACCGAGCGAAGATAAGAAGCAAGTTCAACTAGAGTTGAAAATGTACTTCGGCAAGTTGATGTGCATGACCACTAGCACACACTTAAAGATCAACACGAACATTATGCATCAGTGTGTTGCTGGTTTAGCCACACCCAAGAAGACCATGTGCATGTTAGCAGATGAGTTGGATGAAGAAGCCATACCAATACATCAGATGGAAAAGAGGCAAGAGTTTGCTTCAGCAAGATGTCACCATGGGGTGCATGCACACCATCACGGACGACCAAGCTTGGCATCATCTCACCACCTTCGCCATCACAAGCATGTCAAAGTGTTGGTTTCATCACAATGGACTGAGTGTCAGCGATGTCTTGCATGGCTTGCTCAAGCCATGTTCTCTCACATGAGTACATGTGCATTGTAATGTAATGTCATGTCAAGTGTAAGTCAAGTGTCAATAGTTGGATGTAACAGTCATAGAGTAGATGAAGAGTCATGAGGGTAGATGAACTATTACAAACTGGAATGTCAAGGATCACCCCACCCTTTTTTATAAATAGAACCTCATAACTCATTGTAAAGGATTTTGGCTAGCCAATCTTCTGATAAGACTACCTTGGAGAGAGCTCGGATAATATTGTAACGTGCCTTGGCTTCTCCACTGCAGGGAGCTAGTACATCTCTTTGGAGGAGCAGGTGGATGTGGCTATAACGTTCCGCTATTGGGACTAGTGGTTGGACATGGATGTATTGTATGACTGGAACTTACACTTCTTTATATAATAAGAGCTAACACGTTTCATGCATATGTCATATTGTGTTCTAGCTATCTTGTTTACTCTAAATGGTATATGTATATATGTGTTTATGCATGCATGTATGGAATATTCTATATAAGTATGTATGAATCTTACTGAAATGTGTTGATTGGTTTAACCATCACTTTGGATTGTTAGCTAACTGGCTTTCCAGCTTGTGATGTATCTTCGCTCATTTGTTCCTTTCACATCCAAGTACTATTACAGGTTGCCAAGGGACACACTCATCTCAACCCCCATGTGTTTGAACCTCTCATGCACCTTCCTTGACTCACTGCAGTTGTCACACCCTTGCTACCAGCAGAGTCATCTTACTTGCCTCTATGCGAAATCACGATCAAGGCATTACCATACGACCCACCGCTGGGACTCCTACACCAAACGATTTGAGGTCTAATTGGAACTTCTTATCGGGGATATCCCCTTACATGTTGTCAGGTCCAGCACCATCAACATTTTTGCGCTAGAAGGATGGCCAGATGACAAGTTGAATCCTCACATCTATTTTGAATCTCTACATGTCTATCATGACTAACTACAGAGTTGCTCTTCCGGAATGTATGTCTTATGGAAACGATTGCATCATCTCGAAAAAGCTCTCAGATAACTTTTCTCATAAAACATTTGATGGTGGAGGTTACGTAGCCTTGGTTAGGCACATGGTTAGCGTTGTAGGCTCATGCGAAAGACATGAATTCTTTGAAGAATACATGAGTTGCACATTGTATGTCTACACGCTTCGAGGGCACCCAATGCACTGGTGTGCCACACTTCCCAAAAAATATATTCATTCTCTTTCTCATCTAGTTACAAAGATAGACCATGCTTTCAATCACTTTAACTATAAAGCACTCAACAAAGAAATTATAGAATTATGAAAAGCACCCGATGAATCCGTTGAACAGTTTTACACGCGCTTTTGTAATCGTGCATACCGATTACTCGAAGATGATATTGATTGGGAATTTTTTGATGGGATATTTGAGTATCTTCTTCACATTTTTGAAAATCCACAATTCTTGAAATCACTTCAATCCCGCTCATACTCCGGTCATGGAACTACGTAGTCACAGGTAGGCACAGTTGCTATCACAAGTGACTGTTCTCCTTCACCTCATCAAGCAGCTCCACCACTCTGGAGTGAGATGGGAGATCATGTACACACCTCTATTGAATTGTCATATCCTCCCACCCCACCTGCTCTTGAGATCTGCATAGATTTGGCTTGCAAGACTATTGGTTGTCACATGGATTCAATTCCTCAGCCTCCATCCTCACGTTCTGTTGATCCTCCATATTGTATGGTCTTGTGTTCTTCTATTCCAGACTCCTCACCTTTTGTGAATGAGGATCAAGTTGTCGATGAAGTTGGTGTTATGCAACCAACTTCTGTCATCATTGATGATGATTGTGTGGGGGAATCTAAAGAAAAACCCGCGGTGAAGGATGACTCCCTTCTAGCCGTGCCTCATCCACTTTATCCTGACATCCCATGTGATTCTGCCACTACTGATTTCCCCTTTGAAAACCCATTTACGGATGTTTCTACTTCCGATCATTCACAGGACAATTCGAATGTCAATCTGTCATTACAGTGCGAAGAGGACACATATTCCTCGAAAAATATGTCCAATCTGTCATCTATCTTTCCTGGAAACACAGAGGGTGTACATCTTCACTTCCTATCTACCCCTCTGCCTGACTCATCAAATCATGAGGATGCTGAGCAACATCCCAAATTTTCTCATCTTGGTTTTCGTGATGTATTCACTTCCTCATACGATCACGATGTTGATTCAATCGTTTTTAATCTATCTAAGACACTAGTCTACGATGATCTATCTATCAACAAAGTCGAAACCCCCCAGACTTTCGTAGAACTTCAGCCCGATTTGATGGTTATGTTAGGTCCTCGCTGTCCTGGGGTTGGTTGGTTTCTCTTCCGGTCAGGAAATTGTTGAAACACTCAAGGGTCCTCATCACTCTTTGCTTTGCATTGAATATCAACCAAACACCCATATTTCACTTCCTCCACTCGAACTAAATGATCCCATCACTCATGTGTTGGAGGAATATTACACAGCAAGCACACATGCACAACACAAGTGGTCTACCTCTCTCACGTTTGCTTGCATGTCACAGTCAAGAGAATGCATACACTCAACATCTATGTGCAGTGTAGCACAGTACCATGGCAGCTCCACAAAATGCATGTCATGCAATTTCACTCATATTTGTTTTGTTGTTGCTTGTAAGCTCGGAGTGCGTTTGTCTTCACTATTACATATTTTTTGTTTGTTGGTTCGCACAAATGTCTTATTCGCAAACCATGCCTTCACCAACATGGGTCAACCAATGCGTTGGTGGCTACATTGGAAGTTCTCACTTCACGTGAGATGGTCCATGCATCGTTATCTTAGGAGTAGGAATAGTGTTTTCTTTCTGTCTATTTGCTTGCATGCTTGTTTTCTTACTTACTTTGTTAGTTTGTTTGTATGCTTTCTTTCTCATTTACTCTCTTTTCTTTCGCTTTTCTTTCCGCTTTTGCTTTGCTTTTTCATTTATTTGCTTGTATTGTTTGTAGGTTAGTTTCGCATGAAACCATGTATGACTCTTGTAACAAGATGGGTAAAGTACAATAGGCCTTGCACGAATATCACTACTTCGTTATCTTTCATCTTGCCTCTATATGAAGAACTTGTTACTTTTAGTCCATGATACGTCGAAGTAAAAATACGTATTGTTCGAAGTGAACCTTGGTGAAAACAAAATGCTTGTGCGCTAACTAGTATCACTTACTCTAAATCGGTTGCTTTTGGGTTAACCCTTGTTAGCTCAGTCAAGTAGTGTAAGGTGAGGGGGAAAACCTTAACACACACGTCAGAGATATAATAAACTACTTCTCTATTGGAACAACCTCTTATGCTATCAATAAGTTGGGATCCCTCTTCTGCCTCTGAAATGAATAAGTGTTATGCACAGTTACGAAGATGAAATATGAAAAAATGAAAAAGTGACAAAAGTTTGAAAAAATGAAAATGGATAAGGCAAAAGAAGGGAAAGGCTTCCTGCACAGAGAGTTGATGCAAGTAACTCCACCAGGGTAGTGACCAGGCTCACTCATAGAGGAGCCATGCTTGTGTTCTTAAGTGACTCCGACGAGGTACTGTCAAGGCCTGCTGGCAGCGAGAAACACCAGAGATGAAACTAAGACTCTGATGACTATACTGCTTGTGCACCAATATACCCCTCAACCCCAATTGAAAAAATTGTGTTGCCTTGGCTTGGAATGTGTCAATCGATCAAGAGCTTGGGAGATGCTACATCTTACAGTCAAGCTAGTGTAGAAACCAAGAGGAGCTGAGAACTGGCAATACTTCCGGAGGTGTTAGACTTTCTTTTCACGAACAAGGTCCATTAAGAGAGCTAGAATTCTACCAGTGTGTCACCAAGTCTTTTATAGGGTAAAACCACCCTCCAAAATTTTTCCTTAGCTTCGTTTTGGAGCCTTCCTTCCAAACTTCACAACAACAAATATTGCTTCGTCAAGTACACAAGCTTCAATGTTTTTCTTGTGTAAAGGCAGCATGTCGATCACAACTCGATGCATTCCCCTCACAGGTTGATCACCTGAACTTGGTCCAACAGCAGGCTGAGCAGCTCCCCCAAGAAATTGTGCAATTCTGGAGGGCAAACAACCTTCCCTCCAGAAATTTCGCAATACTGACTAGCATCCTGCTCGGCTCCAAAATGGCACAATTCTGGCAATCAACACTCACGGTGAAAATTGCGCAATTTTCCCCAGCAAGGCTACTCAGCGCATAATTTGAGCAAATCTGGGCAGTGGTCAACTGCTCTTCCCAGAAATTGCACAAATCTCCTGGGCAGCCAGCCCAGCTCCCAACCAGAAATGTGCATTTTCTCCCAGCAGTCAAGCATTCTCTTACATGTGCAGCTGAGTTGACCAGTTCCCTCCGGGATCGATCAAAACTGACCTGCATGTATGGGTTGCCTCTCCCAAGGAAGCATGCAAAGGAATCCCTTATTTCAGGGATCTATTTTTAGCAGTTGGAGGTTACATGCAAGGATCATTTCAGAAACCTCTCACAAAGTGTTGCTTTCCCTAGATTTGTGGCATGCACGTCACAAACTCGATGTTATCGAAACTCATCAACTGGACGTCGCAAAGTTAACATATAACATATAACATATAACAACAATAAGTTAACATATAACATGTTCATCAACAACATATGACCTAATCATCAAGATAACTATCATATAACAACAAAATGTTAACTTATAACATACTCATGAACAACATATAATGTAGCCATCAAGTTATCTAACATAAAATAATAATAGAATGCATACAGCTACAAGTTACTATCATTCATGACTATCCGACACATGTGCATATAACTACACTAATCAACTAGCGTCTATCATGTAAGTAACCATAACATCAACATAATGAAATCCATACACATAACTATAATTCATATAACAATCCTTAACCTACATACCCGTATGCCCAACATACAAACCTGTATGATGACATGATCTTGCCTCGAGGTCCAATGCTGCCACTTCACTTTGATGATCTACATTTCATGCTCTATCTCAGTCAACAAATTAGAATCATAACGTACCAATATCATCATGATGACCTAATTGCATACAATGACCTCAGAATACATGTTTGACCTACTATACATGCATAACTATAACCATGAAAGTGCATGCATAATAATATATGGACATTGACATGCATAACAAATGAATATACAACTGACATGCATTCATGAGTAACATATCCCAACAACAACATCACCAACTCCTACATGGAACACAATTGTAACAATAACCACTACCATGCATACATAACAAACACATATACAACGTACATGCATGCATGACAAATACATTCTTCCCATCTAGTCCAAGGGGTGAACCATACTCTGATACCACTTTGTAATACCCTTCTCCCACATCTACCCAAGTAACCGGGCAACCAGGGTAAACATGTGACGTGAAGTTTCTATGATATGATTCGACCTCGTAAGTCACATTAAGGAACTAGAACCGATGGAAACACACCATATAGATCTTCCACAATAACAACAAGACTCTCAGGAACCATCCCCACCTGTTAGGTAACCAACCACTAAGTCCCACTAAGTTTTTTGACCAATTAACCCCCGGACTCTCCCATGATATGGGCATGCCAGCATCTAGAGGTCTCTGGATGCTGCCATATCATGGTATACCAACATCCAAGGACATTTTTTCTTAGTGTCTTTCCATCGTACCTGTGATTTGAGCCACTTTTTCAGGCCTAGATCCTAGCTCACTTCCCTTAATTAAATGACACCTTCAGAACACAAAGATAACAATGAAATGATGACACAAATGAAATTACTTGACCAAGACCTTGACTGGACCCCTACTAGTCATGATAGGAATTTCGTCACACATGTCACAAATATGTAATCTACAGGTGCAAACAACATATCTGAGCATAGGGGTCTCATACTCATCTGAGATTCACTATGATGTATTGTTTCCTTATCACTTTAGCTGCATTGTCATCTATTAGGCCATGGATACGTTTTTCATTCAATTAAAAGTAAAAACATGATGAGAGCCATATATAGCCACTGCCATAATACATATTCATAACCATATTAATAACAACAGAAATACCAAGGAAACAACAACCATATAATCCACATATAAACTAGGATAGTACTCATGAGATAACAAGGAGGAATAATATCATATTAATGATGCAAAAGTGAATCCAGTATGGGACTACCACGTTCCACCCAACCGCAGACATGGTTGAGCCAAAACTGTCTTCATCTAGTCACCCCCGTGCCATATTCCAAGCATGAATGTGGGGTCTCATAAAACACATCAATACAAAACCATTAAGGGCTTCCAGAGGCCAACCACCTCAACCCATCAAACAATGATTCCACCTCATGGTCAGACATCACAAAAGCATCATCAGATTGGTCTCTACCCAAGACTTCCAAGGCGACTGAGTGTTTGTTCCAATCAAGTCTTGCAGGACTAGTAACTCAACCCATAGTTGTCGTCGGGCTTCTAGAGAATTTGTCCAACCGTAGTTACAGGACTAGTAACTCAGCCCATGAAGGGCTTCTAGAGTGTTTTTCCAACCAAGGCTTCCAGGACTATTAACTCAACCCAAGTTGTTACAAGGCTTCCAGAGCGTTTTTCCAACTAGGGCTTCCAAGAACTAGTAACTCCACCCAAGCTAAAGGAAACATGAAAACCAACTAGAAAAACAAATAAATGAACCCACAACACCATGACTATCCAAGAAATGGTAAGGCTAGGAAAATCCACTATCAATCCAGGAAATCCTCCATGCTAGTAGTAGATCATGACCAATAAACCACATGAATATCCCATGCATGCAAAAACTAGTGAGGAAAACATACATGCAACTCGGTACCTGCAAGAAAAACCCGTTGTAGTTGCTCATCCTGATGTCCTCTTGTGCTTTAATGCTCTTCCTTTGCCTTCTTGCTCCAAATCTCTAAGTATGCCACACTCCTCCAAGAGTGCTCCAAGAAAAGTCTAAGTTCCGAAGAGTATGATAGACAAAAAAGAAGAGAGCTCCACCAAAACTGAACTGACCAAGCTTGCCCACTGATCCTCAGAAGCCCTTTTATTAATGAGACCTTTATTTTCTTCATTTTCCATTATTTTCCTCCTCACGTGCAACCTGTGAACTTTCACCTTCCTTTTCTCCTAATTTCCTTTATTTTGATAAATAAAATTCCAATAAATGCCTCATACCTTTCTAAAGCCTTTGCCAATTTCCTTAGCCATAATAATCGAAATGAACACCCACTAGGATGTTTTTCCCGCCATTCATCTTGGGGTACATGTCCCATGATCGTGGTATTATATATTTTTACATGAATTTTTAACCAGGGTTGTTACACCACATGAAGTATGAATTGGTAAGAAAGCCTCTCTTTCACATGTGAGGGTATTTGTCTATGATGCATATGTACATGTTCCAAAGGAGAAAAGAACCAAGTTGGATAGTAAATATGAAAGGTGCATCTTTATTGGTTATAAGAATGGTTTAAAAGGTTATAATATTTCGAACCAAGAAACAAGGAAGGTTGTGTATAGCCGAGATGTGGCATTTAGAGAGGTGAAAGATGTTATTAAACATGAAGTCCTACCAAAGGAACCTGAGAAGATATAGTTTGAGCTAAAGGAGGATGAATTAGACTCTACAGCAGAACAAGAATCAGAAGATGAAGAGCCACAAACTCCAGTTGGGTGAAGATCAGTTCAAGAAAGAAGGCAGCCAAAAAGGTATAGTCCATCTACTTTTTGTTCAAATTTTTCTTTATCTATTACTAATGATGATCCCATAACTGTTAGGGAGGCAATAGACTCTTAGGATGGAAAACTATGGAAAGAGACCATGGTTGATGAAATGTCATCTTTGGATAAAAATGAGGCTTGGGATCTGGTGGAGTTGTCGGGTGGAAGGAAAGACATTGAAAGCAAATGGGGGTTTAAGAAGAATATTAATGTAGAAGTAAAGGTGGAGAAATACAAAGCTTGGTTAGCAGCAAAAGGTTATTCCCAGGTGTCGAGAATTGATTTTGGTGATATTTTTTCTCCTTTTTCCAAGGAAGCTTCTATTAGATTAATTTTATTTATTTTTGTTGCTTTTGATTGTGAGGTAGAACAGATGGATGTAGAGATAACATTTCTTCACGAGGATATGGAAGAAGAGATCTACATGAAGAACCTTGAAGGCTTTGCAGTGAAGGGAAAGAAATAATTTGTATGCAAGTTATAAAAGTCTATGTATGGGTTAAAGGAGTCACCAAGGATGTGGTATCATAAATTTGATACATATATATGGGGACTTGGCTTCACGAGAAGAAAAATGGATCATTTTGTGTATTTTGAATTAATTGGTGACCTTGTTATTTATCTATTCTTGTATGTGGTTGATATGTTTCTGATTGGAAATGACAAAGAAATTATTGAGGATTTGAAAACCAAATTGTCCTCCAAATTCAACATAAAGGATCTTGGTGTTGCAAACTATATTTTGGGCACGGAAATTAAAGGAGAATAGGAAAAGAGGAAGCTCTCGTTAAACCAAAGGAAGTATGTCGAAACAATACTATAGAGGTTTAATATGCAAGATAAGAAATCAGTGAAGGTTCCTACTCCTGTAGGTGTAAAATTATCTGTTGAACAATGTCCCAAGACACAAGAAGAGGAAGAGGACATGTCCCGTGTTCCATACACAAGTGCAACCAATAACTTAATGTATGAAATGGTTTGTACTATACCATACATTGCACATGAAGTGAGAGTATTGAGCAGATTTATGTCAAAACCAGGGAATGAGTAGTAGACAACAAAGAAGCGGGTTTTCAGGTATTTGCATGGCACTAGCGATTATGGTTTGTGTTACCAAGGAAGACCAGGTTTGGATAGAGTTTTGTTCATTCATGGCTTTATTGACACAGACTAGGATGGAGATGTAGATCTGAGAAGATCTACAAGTGGGTATGTGCTTAACCTATTTATACGTGTAGTCAGTTTGATGAGCAAGAGACAGTCTGTAGTGTTAGTTTCAACTACAGAGGAATAATAAATGGAAACTACTCATGCAAGGAAGGAATCATTTTGGATGCAGATATTGTGTTCAATTATAGGGTTAGTACAACGAGCTATAGGATATACTGTGACAACCGAAGTGTATTTTTCTTAGCAAAAAACCCTACTTATCATTCAAAGACAAAGCACATTGATGTTTAATATCACTTTGTGAGGGATATAGTTGAGGAAGAAAAGGTGTTCTTGGTAAAGGTGGACACTTTGAAGAATAGTACAGATGCATTGACGAAGTCTGTGAGCACTAAGAAGTTTTATTGGTGTAGAGAAATAATGGGTGTTGTAGGGTTGGACCAATTACTAAGATCTCGTGTGACCCCCTATTTGGATAAGAAAACAACAAGTGGGAAAATGTTGGGTGTGTGTTATATTCTTTCCATGATTAGTTGCATGTGCAGGGGGGCAATAGCCCCCCTGTTCGTACACTTCAATGGAATTTTATTTTTTGCTACCATACCATGTTAGATAAACCAAATGGAAGACATAATCAAAATCATACCTCAATGTATCTCAGGGGAGGCTATCACATCTGCACAAATCAGTCCATACTAGCATGAGCTATATATAGTAATAACAACGCACATCAATATCATGATGCATGCACGATAACAATACAAATTTTTAACAATACTACATACATGATAACCATAACCATCTTCATGTACCCGAAGGTCCAATACTGTAAACATCGCTTTGATACCACCATGTAACATCGATACTAGGGAAAATTTTACATGGAATAGAACCACTCTGATAGCACCCTATAACCACCCCATCCCACATTTACCTACTTTTACAGGCTCTCCAGGGTAAACATGAGTTGATTGTTACGATGATATAACACGACCTCCAAGTTTCAGTTATGGAAGTGGGGTCTACTAACCGGAAACATACTACCACCCCTTAGGGACACCAAATCGCTTAGGTGCCTTACAACAACCACTGGTAATGAATCCTTGAGCTATAACTTTCTCTTTTCATATTTTACATCCCAATCACATGCTTGACAAATTGTGCATGTGGTTGAAAATATCCAACTGCATGCATAAGCCTTCCTCCATGCTGTTGCAACTGAAAACTGCCAGTTCTTTGCGTGTGGTTACAATATTAGTGCCAATTTTTTAGGGCCAACCTACAAACCACTGCCCAAAACAATCCAGAACTCTCCAAAACTCAATCTAAGATGATAACAAGTTTATACAAACAATACTAAAACCATATCTTGCCCAAAACATACCAGACATAATAATCATTTCGTCAAACATATAGTAAGCATAGTAACTGCAAGTCTTGAATACATATTTGATCATGATATTCTTAACTTCATCATAGAATCATAAAAAAAGGCTCAATTCCCTCTCAAGATAACTCCAACAACAATTGTTTCGTGCATACATTAACCATTCAATAACTTATCAAACAATGAACAAGATCCATAATAAGAGCACATTGCTCAACCATTTCTATAACCAACATATAACCATAATAGAATACATGACAATCCAACCATAAGCTCAACACAATAACCAATACACATGTTCATTAATCACAATAGGAAAATGACTCATATATGTAAAACAAACCAATTTAAGGACTTCCACGTACCACCCGACCATAGAATGGGTTGAACCAAATCTCTCTTTTAGCCAATCACCTTTGTGTCATATTCCAAACATGAATGTGGGATCACATGAGTTAAAAAATAATAGAACCAACTATGGCTTTCAAAGGCCAAACCACCTCAACCCTCAACCATAATGATTTCACTTAAACTAGTCCATAAATCACTAATACCAAAACAAGCATGGTTGCCTCTGATTTCCTTCATCGCCTTTAGAGGAATTTTCCTATCCCCACCCATTCATCAAGAGTTTAAGGAAAAATACCATCTCCACCCTTGACCCTTAGGAATTTTCCTGAGACCACCTCAACTAGGATCCAAGTCTATTGGCCATCCAAAGTTTAATCAAAACAAGGAACCCACTACATCATGAATTTCCAGGAAATGGCAAGACAAAGTTGAAACCACTATCAATCCAAGCAAATCCCATGCCAATGAAAACAAAATAACAAAATAACCACATGCATGTACCATGCATTCAAACCTCAATAAGGAAATCACTCATGCAACCTGTTACTTGCAATGTACTCTTGTTGTAGCTGTTAATCCAACCCTTTTTTCCACTTCCCACAAATTCCTTTAATTTCTTCTTGCTTCTCTCCAAGTCCAATTCAATGCTAGGATTCTCCACGAATGCTCTAAGTGTGTAAGAGTATGGAAGAATAGAGCTAGAATGATCAAGAGCTGAGCCAAAAACTATCAAAAGTTGTCAAATGTTTCTCTGAAGTTTTTTTTATCATTAATGTCGCATGTCTCTTCCTTTACTTTTTTTTTTGCCTTCATTTTCTCTCTAATTTCCCTTATGCATATTTGTCTCTCTCCGCCGTCATTTTCTCCTATTTTCCTTTATTTCCTTAATTAAATTCCCTTTATTGTCTCTTTGTCCTTGCCAGCCTCTTTGTCAATTTTCATAGCCATCAATAAACCACTAGTGATGTCCACTATAATGCTTGTCCACCATTAAACATGCAATACGTGTCCCATGACCTTGCTTTTATTTTATTTACATGGAAAATCAATGAGAATTGTTACATTTATACTTTAATTTATATTTACTCTTATATTTAAAAATGCAATTTAATTAAGTTGATATCCATATTTATTTCAAAATAGGTCTTCCATAATTCTCATTTAATTATAAATAATTATTAGGTGGATGGCAAAGATTGAACCTCCATGGAATATGTTAGAATATTGATAGTTGCATTTATAAATCTACTTTTAAGATTTATTAATTTATCTCAAATTTAATTAATTAAATAAATTGTTCTATCAACACCTCATATTGGGCATGTGGTATTGATGGGGTATGTAGTATTGATAAGCTATTGGCCCATGATATTGTAAGAAGAGTTATTTACACCTTAAGAATTTATACGGAAAAGTCACATAAATCTCCATGGTTGACAATATTGTTCTATGTTTTTTAATATATATATATTCAACATGAATACCATGAGTCAATTCTATGGGTTTTATTTTTATTTTTATTTTATTAATTTTGTTGGATATTTTGAATTATAT